>JAVSIQ010000317.1:0-94737 GCA_038502775.1 Hippodamia convergens
CATATTCTTGATCCCTCGAATTAATGAACCCTAATACTTTCGTCAATATAAGAAGAAAAAAAATTTTTTTTGGGACTTAAAATAATTTTTATTTTCGGTATACCTTTTTCGAAATTTTTCTTAGTCCGAAAAAAAAATTAAATTTCTTTCTACGTTAACGAATTAATTAAAATATATTGATTCGAGTCGTAGATCACGAAAATGTTATTTTAATTTGAATATCTCCATTATTTTGGAAAATATTCAGAAAATTCCGCGATTTTTCGGGAAAATCGGTCAAATTTAGAGAGGAGATATAAGAAAAGTAGTATAGGATGGCATAGTAATGATCTTTTCCTTCCATATCATAGTACGTTTTTTCGAGAATAAAATGCTGTTTTTTTTTCTCTAACGAAGGAATTTTAGATTTGTCACGTTTTCTGCAAAGGTCTATTTTTCGAAAAATTCAAACCTCTATAACTTTTACAAAAAAATAAAAAAAAAAACTAATAGCATATTCTTAATCGACGCCCTCGTATTAATAAACCCTGATACTTTCGTCAATATAGGATGAAAAAAATTTTTTTTTTTGGACTCAAAATAATTTTTATTTCCGGTATACCTTTTTCGAAATTTTTCTTAGTCCGAAAAAAAAAATTAATTTTCTTTCTACGTTAACGAAATAATTATATTATATTAATTCGAGGTCGTAGATCACGAAAATGTAATAACAATTTGGATACCTCCATTATTTTGGAAAATATTTCAGAAAATCCGCGATTTTTTCTGGAAAATCGTCAAATTTGGAGAGGAGATATAAGAAAAGTATAGATGGCATAAATATGATCTTTTCACCATATTAAAGTACGTTTCTTCGAGAATGAAATTGGTGTATTTACTTTTTCTCTACGCAGGATATTTTAGATTTGTCAACGTTTCCTGCAAAGGTCTATTTTTCGGAAAATTCAAATCTCTATAACTTTTACAAAAATTCAAAAAAAAAAAACTCATAGCATATTCTTAATCTACGCCCTCGAATTAATAAACCCTAATACTTTCGTCAATATGGGATGAAAAAAAATTTTTTTTCGGACTTGAAATAATTTTTTTTTTCGGAATACCTTTTTTCGAAATAATTCTTACTCCGAAAAAAAAATTAATTTTCTTTCTACGTTAACGAAATAATATTTATTATATTGATTCGTCGAGATCGTAGATTCACGAAAATGTAATTACAATTTGGATATCTCCATTATTTTAGAACATATTCAGAAAATTCCGCGATTTTTCCGGGAAAATCGTCAAATTTGGAGAGGAGATATAAGAAAAAGTATAGATGCATAGTTATTATTTTTCACCATATTATAGTTACGTTTCTTCGAGAATGAAATGTTGTATTTACTTTTTCTCTACGAAGATATTTTAGATTTGTCAACGTTTTTCCGCAAAGGTCTATTTTTCGGAAAATTCAAATCGCTATAACTTCTACAAAAAATTAAAAAAAAAAACTAATAGCATATTCTTAATATGTGCCCTCGAATCATTAAACCCTGATACTTCGTCAATATAGGATGAAAAAAAATTTTTTTCGGACTCAAAATAATTTTTATTTCTGTATACCTTTTTCGAAATTTTTCTCAGTCCGAAAAAAAAATTAATTTTCTTTCTACGTTAACGTAATAATTATATTATATTATTTCGAGGCGTAGATCACGAAAAATGTAATTACAATTTGGTTATCTCCATTATTTTGGAGAACATTTAGAAAATTCCGCGATTTTTCGGAAAAATCGGTCAAATTTGGAGAGGAGAATAAGAAAAGGTAAGAGATTGCACAGTTATGATCTTTTCACCATATTATAGTACGTTTCTCTTCGAGAATAAAATGGTGTATTTACTCTTCCTCTACGAAGGATATTTCAGATTTGTCAACGTTTTCTGCAAAGGTCTATTTTTCGGAAAATTCAAATGGCTATAACTTCTACAAAAAAATTGAAAAAAAAAAACTAATAGCATATTCTTAATATGTGCCCTCGAATTATTAACCCTGATACGTTCGTCAATATAGGATGAAAAAAAATTTTTTTTTTCGGACTTGAAATAATTTTTATTTTCGGTACACCTTTTTTCGAAATTTTCCAAGTCCGAAAAGAAAATTAATTTTCTTTCTACGTTAACGAAATATTTATATTATATTAATTCGAGGTCGTAGATCACGAAAATGTTATTACAATTTGGATATCTCCATTATTTTGGAAAATATTCAGAAAATTTCCGCGATTTTTCTGGAAAAATCGGTCAAATTTGGAGAGGAGATATAAGAAAAGTATAGATGGCATAAATATGATCTTTTCACCATATTAAAGTACGTTTCTTCGAGAATAAAATGGTGTATTTACTTTTCTCTACGAAGGATATTTTAGATTTGTCAACGTTTTCCGCAAAGGTCTATTTTTCGGAAAATTCAAATCTCTATAACTTTTACAAAAATTCAAAAAAAAAACTTATAGCATATTCTTAATCTACGCCCTCGAATTAATAAACCCTAATACTTTCGTCAACATGGGATGAAAAAAAATTTTTTTCGGACTTGAAATAATTTTTATTTTCGGTATACCTTTTCGAAATTTTTCTCACTCCGAAAAAAAAATTAATTTTCTTTCTACGTTAACGAAATAATAATATTATATTGATTCGAGGTCGTAGATCACGAAAATGTAATGACAATTTGGATTATCTCCATTATTTTGGAACATATTCAGAAAATTCCGCGATTTTTCGGGAAAATCGGTCAAATTTGGAGAGGAGATATAAGAAAAGTATAGATGGCATAGTTATTATTTTTTCACCATATTATAGTACGTTTCTTCGAGAATGAAATGCTGTATTTACTTTTACTCTACGAAGTATATTTCAGATTTGTCAACGTTTTCTGCAAAGGTCTATTTTTCGGAAAATTCAAATCGCTATAACTTCTACAAAAAATTGAAAAAAAAAACTAATAGCATATTCTTATATGTGCCCTCGAATCATTAAACCCTGATACGTTCGTCAATATAGAATGAAAAAAAAATTTTTTTCGGACTCAAAATTTTTTATTTTCGGTATACCTTTTTCGAAATTTTTCTCAGTCCGAAAAAAAAATTAATTTTCTTTCTACGTTAACGTAATAATTAAATTATATTAATTCGAGTCGTAGATCACGAAAATGTAATTACAATTTGGTTATCTCCATTATTTTGGAGAATATTTAAAATTCCGCGATTTTTCGGAAAAATCGGTCAAATTTGGAGAGGAATATAAGAAGGTATAGATGGCACAAATATGATCTTTTCACCATATAAAGTTACGTTTCTTCGAGAATAAAATGGTGTATTACTTTTTCTCTACGAAGGATATTTTAGATTTGTCAACGTTTTCCGCAAAGGTCTATTTTTCGGAAAATTCATATCTCTATAACATTTACAAAAATTCAAAAAAAAAAAACTTATAGCATATTCTTAATCTACGCCTTCGAATTAATAAACCCTATACTTTCGTCAATGGGGATGAAAAAAATTTTTTTTTCGGACTCGAAATAATTTTTATTTTCGGTATACCTTTTTCGAAATTTTTCTTAGTCCAAAAAAAAAATAATTTTCTTTCTACGTTAACGTAATAATAATATTATATTAATTCGAGGTCGTAGATCACGAAAATGTAATAACAATTTGGTTATCCTCCATTATTTTGGAGAATATTTAGAAAATTCCGCGATTTTTCGGAAAAATCGGTCAAATTTGGAGAAGATAGTAAGAAAAGTTAGATGGCATAGAGTTATGATTTTCTCCATATTATAGTACGTTTCTTCGAATAAAATGGTGTATTTACTTTTCCTCTATGAAGGATTTTAGATTTGTCAACGTCTCCCGCAAAGGTCTATTTTTCGGCAAATTCAAATTTCTATAACTTTTACAAAAAATCAAAAAAAAAAACTAATAGCATATTCTTAATCTACGCCCTCGAATTAATAAATCCTGATACTTTTCGTCAATATAGGATGAAAAAAAAAAAATTTTTTTCGGACTTAAAATAATTTTTATTTTCGGTATACCTTTTTCGAAATTTTTCCAAGTCCGAAAAGAAAATGAATTTTCTTTCTCTACGTTAACGAAATAATTATATTATATTAATTCGAGGTCGTAGATCACACGAAAATGTTATTACAATTTGGATATCTCCATTATTTTGGAAAATATTCAGAAAATTCCGCGATTTTTCGGAAAATCGGTCAAATTTGAGAGGAGATATAAAAAGTATAGATGGCATAGTAATGATTTTTTCACCATATCATAGTACGTTTTTTCGAGAATAAAATGCTGTTTTTTTTTTTCTCTACGAAGGATATTTTAGATTTGTCAACGTTTTCCGCAAAGGTCTATTTTTCGGAAAATTCAAACCTCTATAACTTTTACAAAAAATAAAAAAAAAAACTAATAGCATATTCTTAATCTACACCCTCGTATTAATAAACCCTGATACTTTCGTCAATATAGGATGAAAAAAATTTTTTTTTGTGTCTCAAAAAATTTTTATTTCCGGTATACCTTTTTCGAAATTTTTCTTAGTCCGAAAAAAAAATTAATTTTCTTTCTACGTTAACGAACTAATTATATTATATTAATTTCGAGGTCGTAGAGATCACGAAAATGTAATAACAATTTGGATACCTCCATTATTTTGGAAAATATTCAGAAAATTCCGCGATTTTTCTGGAAAATCGGTCAAATTTGGAGAGGAGATATAAGAAAAGTATAGATGGCATAAATATGATCTTTTCACACATATAAAAGTACGTTTCTTCGAGAATAAAATGGTGTATTTACTTTTTCTCTAACGGAGGATATTTTAGATTTGTCAACGTTTCCTGCAAAGGTCTATTTTTTTCGGAAAATTCGAATCTCTATAACTTTTACAAAAATTCAAAAAAAAAAAACTTATAGCATATTCTTAATCTACGCCCTCGAATTAATAAACCCTAATACTTTCGTCAATATGGGATGAAAAAAAATTTTTTTTCGGACTTGAAATAATTTTTTATTCGGAATACCTTTTTCGAAATATTTCTTACTCCGAAAAAAAAAAATTATTTTCTTTCTACGTTAACGAAATAATATTATTATATTGACTCGAGATCGTAGATCACGAAAATGTAATTACAATTTGGATATCTCCATTATTTTGGAACATATTCAGAAAATTCCGCGATTTTTCGGGAAAATCGGTCAAATTGGAGAGGAGATATAAGAAAAGTATAGATGCATAGTTATTATTTTTTCACCATATTATAGTACGTTTCTTCGAGAATGAAATGTTGTATTTACTTTTTCTCTACGAAGGATATTTTAGATTTGTCAACGTTTTCCGCAAAGGTCTATTTTTCGGAAAATTCAAATCGCTATAACTTCTACAAAAAATTAAAAAAAAAAACTAATAGCATATTCTTAATATGTGCCCCGAATCATTAAACCCTGATACGTTCGTCAATATAGGATGAAAAAAAATTTTTTTTCGGACTCAAAATAATTTTTATTTCTGGTATACCTTTTTCGAAATTTTCTCAGTCCGAAAAAAAAATTAATTTTCTTTCTACGTTAACGTAATAAAATTATATTATATTAATTCGAGGTCGTAGATCACGAAAATGTAATTACAATTTGGTTATCTCCATTATTTTGGAGAACATTCAGAAAATTCCGCGATTTTTCGGAAAAATCGTCAAATTTGGAGAGGAGATATAAAAAGGTATAGATGGCACAGTTATGATCTTTTCACCATATTATAGTACGTTTCTCTTCGAGAATAAAATGGTGTATTTACTCTTCCTCTACGAAGGATATTTCAGATTTGTCAACGTTTTCTGCAAAGGTCTACTTTTCGGAAAATTCAAATGGCTATAACTTCTACAAAAAATTGAAAAAAAAAAACTAATAGCATATTCTTAATATGTGCCCTCGAATTATTGAACCCTGATACGTTCGTCAAAATAGGATGAAAAAAAATTTTTTTTTCGGACTTGAAATAATTTTTATTTCGGTAAACCTTTTTCGAAATTTTTCTTACTCCGAAAAAAAAATTTATTTTCTTTCTACTTAACGAAATAATAATATTATATTGATTCGAGGTCGTAGATCACGAAAATGTAATTACAATTTGATATCTCCATTATTTTGGAACATATTCAGAAAGGGAAAATCGGTCAAATTTGGAGAGGAGATATAAGAAAAGTATAGATGGCATAGTTTTTATTTTTTTACCATATTATAGTACGTTTCTTCGAGAATGAAATGTGTATTTACTTTTCCTCTACGAAGGATATTTTAGATTTGTCAACGTTTTCCGCAAAGGTCTATTTTTCGGAAAATTCAAATCGCTATAACTTCTACAAAAAATTAAAAAAAAACTAATAGCATATTCTTAATATGTGCCCTCGAATCATTAAACCCTATTACGTTCGTCCAATATAGGATAAAAAAAATTTTTTTTCGGACTCAAAATAATTTTTTATTTCCGGTATACCTTTTTCGAAATTTTTCTCAGTCCGAAAAAAAAATTAATTTTCTTTCTACGTTAACGAAATAATTATATTATATTAATTCGAGGTCGTAGATCACGAAAATGTTATTACAATTTGGATATCTCCATTATTTTGGAAAATATTCAGAAAATTCCGCGATTTTTCGGGAAATCGGTCAAATTTGGAGAGGAGATATAAGAAAAGTATAGATGGCATAGTAATGATCTTTTCACCATATCATAGTACGTTTTTTCGAGAATAAAATGCTGTTTTTTTTTTTTTTTCTACGAAGGATATTTTAGATTTGTCAACGTTTTCCGCAAAGGTTTATTTTTCGGAAAAATCGGTGAACTTTGGAGAGGAGATATAAAAAAAGTATAGATGGCACAGTTATGATCTTTTCACCATATCATAGTACGTTTCTCTTCGAGAATTAAATGGTGTATTTACTTGTTCTCTGCGAAGGATATTTTCGATTTGTCAACGTTTTCCGCAAAGGTCTATTTTTCGGAAAATTCAAATCTCTATAACTTTAACAAAAATTCAAAAAAAAAAACTTAAGCATATTCTTAATCTACGCCCTCGAATTGATAAACCCTAATACTTTCGTCAATATGGGATGAAAAAAAATTTTTTTTCGGACTTGAAATAATTTTTATTTTCGGTATACCTTTTTCGAAATTTTTCTTACTCCGAAAAAAAAATTAATTTTCTTTCTACGTTAACGAAATAATAATATTATATTGATTCGAGGTCGTAGATCACGAAAATGTAATTACAATTCGGATATCTCCATTATTTTGGAACATATTCAGAAAATTCCGCGATTTTTCGGGAAAATCGGTCAAATTTGGAGAGGAGATATAAGAAATGTATAGATGGCATAGTTATTATTTTTTTACCATATTATAGTACGTTTCTTCGAGAATGAAATGTTGTATTTACTTTTCCTCTACGAAGGATATTTTAGATTTGTCAACGTTTTCCGCAAAGGTCTATTTTTCGGAAAATTCAAATCGCTATAACTTCTACAAAAAATTAAAAAAAAAAACTAATAGCATATTCTTAATATGTGCCCTCGAATCATTAAACCCTATCACGTTCGTCAATATAGGATGAAAAAAAATTTTTTTTCGGACTCAAAATAATTTTTATTTCCGGTATACCTTTTTCGAAATTTTTTCCGAGTCCGAAACAAAAATTAATTTTCTTTCAACGTTAACGAATTAATTAAATTATATTGATTCGAGGTCGTAGATCACGAAAATGTAATAACAATTTGGTTATCTCCATTATTTTGGAAAATATCTAGAAAATTCCGCGATTTTTCGGAAAAATCGGTGAACTTTGGAGAGGAGATATAAAAAAAGTATAGATGGCACAGTTATGATCTTTTCACCATATCATAGTACGTTTCTCTTCGAGAATTAAATGGTGTATTTACTTGTTCTCTGCGAAGGATATTTTCGATTTGTCAACGTTTTCCGCAAAGGTCTATTTTTCGGAAAATTCAAATCGCTATAACTTCTACAAAAAAAAAAACAAAACTAATAGCATATTCTTAATATGTGCCCTCGAATTATTAAACCCTGATACGTTCGTCCATATAGGATGAAAAAAATTTTTTTTTCGGACTTAGAATAATTAGATCACGAAAATGTATTTACAATTCGGATATCTCCATTATTTTGGAAAATATTCAGAAAATTCCGCGATGTTTTCGTGAAAATCGGTCAAATTTGGAGAGGAGATATAAGAAGAGTATAGATGGCATAAATATGATCTTTTCAAATATCAAAAACCGTTTCTTCGAGAAAATTTTTTTTCTACGTTAACGAAATAATTATATTATATTAACTCGAGGTCGTAGATCACGAAAATGTAATAACAATTTGGATACCTCCATTATTTTGGAAAATATTCAGAAAATTCCGCGATTTTTCTGGAAAATCGGTCAAATTTGGAGAGGAGATATAAGAAAAGTATAGATGGCATAAATATGATCTTTTCACCATATTAAAAAACGTTTCTTCGAGAATAAAATGGTGTATTTACTTTTTCTCTACGAAGGATATTTTAGATTTGTCAACGTTTTCCGCAAAGGTCTATTTTTCGGAAAATTCAAATCTCTATAACTTTTACAAAAATTCAAAAAAAAAAAAAACTTAAGCATATTCTTGATCTACGCCCTCGAATTGATAAACCCTAATACTTTCGTCAATATGGGATGAAAAAAAATTTTTTTTCGGACTTGAAATAATTTTTATTTTCGGTATACCTTTTTCGAAATTTTTCTTACTCCGAAAAAAAAATTATTTTCTTTCTACGTTTAACGAAATAATAATATTATATTGATTCGAGGTCGTAGATCACGAAAATGTAATTACAATTTGGATATCTCCATTATTTTGGAACATATTCAGAAAGGGAAAATCGGTCAAATTTGGAGAGGAGATATAAGAAAAGTATAGATGGCATAGTTATTATTTTTTTACCATATTATAGTACGTTTCTTCGAGAATGAAATGTTGTATTTACTTTTCCTCTACGAAGGATATTTTAGATTTGTCAACGTTTTCCGCAAAGGTCTATTTTTCGGAAAATTCAAATCGCTATAACTTCTACAAAAAATTAAAAAAAAAAACTAATAGCATATTCTTAATATGTGCCCTCGAATCATTAAACCCTATTACGTTCGTCAATATAGGATAAAAAAAATTTTTTTTCGGACTCAAAATAATTTTTATTTCCGGTATACCTTTTTCGAAATTTTCTCAGTCCGAAAAAAAAATTAATTTTCTTTCTACGTTAACGAAATAATTATATTATATTAATTCGAGGTCGTAGATCACGAAAATGTAATTACAATTTGGTTATCTCCATCATTTTGGAGAATATTTATAAAATTCCGCGATTTTTCGGAAAAATCGGTCAAATTTGGAGAGGAGATATAAAAAAAGTATAGATGGCACAGTTATGATCTTTTCACCATATCATAGTACGTTTCTCTTCGAGAATTAAATGGTGTATTTACTTGTTCTCTGCGAAGGATATTTTCGATTTGTCAACGTTTTCCGCAAAGGTCTATTTTTCGGAAAATTCAAACCTCTATAACTTTTACAAAAAATTAAAAAAAAACTAATAGCATATTCTTAATCTACGCCCTCGAATTAATAAACCCTGATACTTTCGTCAATATAGGATGAAAAAAAATTTTTTTTTGGACTTAGAATAATTAGATCACGAAAATGTAATTACAATTCGGATATCTCCATTATTTTGGAAAATATTCAGAAAATTCCGCGATGTTTCGGGAAAATCGGTCAAATTTGGAGAGGAGATATGAGAAAAGTATAGATGCCATAGTAATGATCTTTTCACCATATTATAGTACGTTTTTTCGAGAATAAAATGCTGTATTTACTTTTCCTCTACGAAGGATATTTTAGATTTGTCAACGTTTTCCGCAAAGGTCTATTTTTCGGAAAATTCAAACCTCTATAACTTTTACAAAAAATTAAAAAAAAACTAATCTACGCCCTCGAATTAATAAACCCTGATACTTTCGTCAATATAGGATGAAAAAAAATTTTTTTTTGACTCAAAATAATTTTTATTTCCGGTATACCTTTTTCGAAATTTTTCTTAGTCCGAGAAAAAAATTAATTTTCTTTCTACGTTAACGAAATAATTATATTATATTAACTCGAGGTCGTAGATCACGAAAATGTAATAACAATTTGGATACCTCCATTATTTTGGAAAACATTCAGAAAATTCTGCGATTTTTCTGGAAAATCGGTCAAATTTGGAGAGGAGATATAAGAAAAGTATAGATGGCATAAATATGATCTTTTCACCATATTAAAAAACGTTTCTTCGAGAATAAAATGGTGTATTTACTTTTTCTCTACGAAGGATATTTTAGATTTGTCAACGTTTTCCGCAAAGGTCTATTTTTCGGAAAATTCAAATCTCTATAACTTTTACAAAAATTCAAAAAAAAACTAATAGCATATTCTTAATCTACGCCCTCGAATTGATAAACCCTAATACTTTCGTCAATATGGGATGAAAAAAAATTTTTTTTCGGACTTGAAATAATTTTTATTTTCGGTATACCTTTTTCGAAATTTTTCTTACTCCGAAAAAAAAATTTATTTTCTTTCTACGTTAACGAAATAATAATATTATATTGATTCGAGGTCGTAGATCACGAAAATGTAATTACAATTTGGATATCTCCATTATTTTGGAACATATTCAGAAAATTCCGCGATTTTTCGGGAAAATCGGTCAAATTTGGAGAGGAGATATAAGAAAAGTATAGATGGCATAGTTATTATTTTTTACCATATTATAGTACGTTTCTTCGAGAATGAAATGTTGTATTTACTTTTCCTCTACGAAGGATATTTTAGATTTGTCAACGTTTTCCGCAAAGGTCTATTTTTCGGAAAATTCAAATCGCTATAACTTCTACAAAAAATTAAAAAAAAAAACTAATAGCATATTCTTAATATGTGCCCTCGAATCATTGAACCCTATTACGTTCGTCAATATAGAATGAAAAAAATTTTTTTTCGGACTCAAAATAATTTTTATTTCCGGTATACCTTTTTCGAAATTTTTCTCAGTCCGAAAAAAAAATTAATTTTCTTTCTACGTTAACGTAATAATTATATTATATTAATTCGAGGTCGTAGATCACGAAAATGTAATTACAATTTGGTTATCTCCATTATTTTGGAGAATATTTAGAAAATTCCGCGATTTTTCGGAAAAATCGGTCAAATTTGGAGAGGAGATATAAGAAAGGTATAGATGGCACAGTTATGATCTTTTCACCATATCATAGTACGTTTCTCTTCGAGAATTAAATGGTGTATTTACTTGTTCTCTGCGAAGGATATTTTCGATTTGTCAACGTTTTCCGCAAAGGTTTATTTCTCGGAAAATTCAAACCTCTATAACTTTTACAAAAAATTAAAAAAAAACTAATAGCATATTCTTAATCTACGCCCTCGTAGATCACGAAAATGTAATTACAATTTGGATACCTCCATTATTTTGGAAAATATTCAGAAAATTCCGCGATTTTCCGGGAAAGTCGGTCAAATTTGGAGAGGAGATATAAGAAAAGTATAGATGGCATAGTTATGATCTTTTCACCATATTATAGTACGTTTCTTCGAGAATAAAATGCTGTATTTACTTTTTCTCTACGAAGGATATTTTAGATTTGCCAACGTTTTTCGCAAAGGTCTATTTTTCAGAAAATTCAAATCTCTATAACTTTTACAAAAAATTAAAAAAAAAACTAATAGCATATTCTTGATCTACGCCCTCGAATTAATGAACCCTAATACTTTCGTCAATATAAGAAGAAAAAAATTTTTTTTTGGGACTTAAAATAATTTTTATTTTCGGTATACCTTTTTCGAAATTTTTCTTAGTCCGACGAAAAAATTTATTTTCTTTCTACGTTAACGAATTAATTAAATTATATTGATTCGAGGTCGTAGATCACGAAAATGTAATTACAATTTGGATATCTCCATTATTTTGGAAAATATTCAGAAAATTCCGCGAGTTTTCGGGAAAATCGGTCAAATTTAGAGAGGAGATATAAGAAAAGTATAGATGGCATAGTTATGATTTCTTTACCATATTATAGTACGTTTCTTCGAGAATGAAATGCTGTATTTACTTTTCCTCTACGAAGGATATTTTAGATTTATCAACGTTTTCCGCAAAGGTCTAGTTTTCGGAGAATTCAAATCGCTATAACTTCTACAAGAAATTAAAAAAAAAAAACAAATAGCATATTCTTGATATATGCCCTCGAATTATTAAAACCTGTACGTTCGTCAATAAAGGATGAAAAAAAATTTTTTTTTCGGACTTAAAAAAATTTTTATTTTCGGTATACCTTTTTCGAAATTTTTCCAAGTCCGAAACAGAAATTAATTTTCTTTCAACGTTGACGAATTAATTATATTATATTGATTCGAGGTCGTAGATCACGAAAATGTAATTACAATTTGGATATCTCCATTATTTTGGAAAATATTTAGAAATTTCCGCTATTTTTCGGAAAATCGGTCAAATTTGGAGAGGAGATATAAGAAAGGTATAGATGGCACATTTATGATCTTTTCACCATATTATAGTACGTTTCTTTTCGAGAATAAAATGGTGTATTTACTCTTTCTCTGCGAAGGATATTTTAGTTTTGTCAACGTTTTCCGCAAAGGTCTATTTTTCGGAAAATCAAATCGCTATAACTTCTACAAACAATTGAAAAAAAACAAATAGCATTTTCTTAATATGTGCCCTCGAATTATCAAACTCTGATACGTTCCTCAATATAGGATGCAAAAAATTTTTTTTTCGGACTTAGGATAATTTTTATTTTCGGTATACCTTTTTCGAAATTTTTCCAAGTCCGAAAAAAAAATTTATTTTCTTTCTACGTTAACAAAATAATTATGTTATATTGATTCGAGGTCGTAGATCACGAAAATGTAATTACATTTTGGATATCTCCATTATTTTGGAAAATATTCAGAAAATTCCGCGATTTTTCGGGAAAATCGGTCAAATTTGGAGAGGAGATATACGAAAAGTATAGATGGCATAGTAATAATTTCTTCACCATATCATAGTACGTTTTTTCGAAAATAAAATGCTGTTTTTTTTTTTCTCTACGAAGGATATTTCAGATTTGTCAACGTTTTCCGCAAAGGTCTATTTTTCGGAAAATTCAAATTTCTATAACTTTTACAAAAAATCAAAAAAAAAAACTAATAGCATATTCTTGATCTACGCCCTCGAATTAATAAACCCTGATACTTTCGTCAATATAGGATGAAAAAAAATTTTTTTTTTTGGACTCAAAATAATTTTTATTTCCGGTATACCTTTTTCGAAATTTTTCTCAGTCCAAAAAAAAAATTAATTTTCTTTCTACGTTAACGTAATAATAATATATTAATTCGAGGTCGTAGATCACGAAAATGTAATTACAATTTGGATACCTCCATTATTTTGGAAAATATTCAGAAAATTCCGCGATTTTTCTGGAAAATCGGTCAAATTTGGAGAGGAGATATAAGAAAAGTATAGATGGCATAAATATGATCTATTCACCATATTAAAGTACGTTTCTTCGAGAATAAAATGGTGTATTTACCTTTTCTCTACGAAGGATATTTTAGATTTGTCAACGTTTTCTGCAAAGGTCTATTTTTCGGAAAATTCAAATCTCTATAACTTTTACAAAAATTCAAAAAAAAAAACTTATAGCATATTCTTAATCTACGCCCTCGAATTAATAAACCCTAATACTTTCGTCAATATGGGATGAAAAAAAATGTTTTTTCGGACTTGAAATAATTTTTATTTTCGGTATACCTTTTTCGAAATTTTTCTTACTCCGAAAAAAAAATTAATTTTTTTTCTACGTTAACGAAATAATATTATTATATTGATTCGAGGTCGTAGATCACGAAAATGTAATTACAATTTGGATATCTCCATTATTTTGGAACATATTCAGAAAATTCCGCGAATTTTCGAGAAAATCGGTCAAATTTGGAGAGGAGATATAAGAAAAGTATAGATATCATAGTTATTATTTTTTCACCATATTATAGTACGTTTCTTCGAGAATGAAATGTTGTATTTACTTTTTCTCTACGAAGGATATTTTAGATTTGTCAACGTTTTCCTCAAAGGTCTATTTTTCGGAAAATTCAAATCGCTATAACTTCTACAAAAAATTAAAAAAAAAAAACTAATAGCATATTCTTAATATGTGCCCTCGAATCATTAAACCCTGATACGTTCGTCAAAATAGGATGAAAAAAAATTTTTTTTCGGACTCAAAATAATTTTTATTTCCGGTATACCTTTTTCGAAATTTTTCTCAGTCCGAAAAAAAAATTTATTTTCTTTCTACGTTAACGTAATAATTATATTATATTAATTCGAGGTCGTAGATCACGAAAATGTAATTACAATTTGGATATCTCCATTATTTTGGAAAATATTCAGAAAATTCCGCGATTCTTCGGGAAAATCGGTCAAATTTGGAGAGGAGATATAAGAAAGGTATAGATGGCACAGTTATGATCTTTTCACCATTTTATAGTACGTTTCTCTTCGAGAATAAAATGGTGTATTTACTTTTCCTCTACGAAGGATATTTAAGATTTGTCAACGTTTTCTGCAAAGGTCTATTTTTCGGAAAATTCAAATCGCTATAACTTCTACAAAAAATTTGAAAAAAAAACTAATAGCATATTCTTAATATGTGCCCTCGAATTATTAAACCCTGATACGTTCGTCAATATAGGATGAAAAAAAATTTTTTTTTCGGACTTAAAATAATTTTTATTTTCGGTATACCTTTTTCGAAATTTTTCTAAGTCCGAAAAGAAAATTAACTTTCTTTCTACGTTAACGAAATAATTAGATTATATTAATTCGAGGTCGTAGATCACGAAAATGTTATTACAATTTGGATATCTCCATTATTTTGGAAAATATTCAGAAAATTCCGCGATTCTTCGGGAAAATCGGTCAAATTTGGAGAGGAGATATAAGAAAAGTATAGATGGCATAGTAATGATCTTTTCACCATATCATAGTACGTTTTTTCGAGAATAAAAGGCTGTTTTTTTTTTTTCTCTACGAAGGATATTTTAGATTTTTATTTTCGGTATACCTTTTTCGAAATTTTTCTTACTCCGAAAAAAAAATTAATTTTTTTTTCTACGTTAACGAAATAATATTATTATATTGATTCGAGGTCGTAGATCACGAAAATGTAATTACAATTTGGATATCTCCATTATTTTGGAACATATTCAGAAAATTCCGCGATTTTTCGAGAAAATCGGTCAAATTTGGAGAGGAGATATAAGAAAAGTATAGATGGCATAGTTATTATTTTTTCACCATATTATAGTACGTTTCTTCGAGAATGAAATGTTGTATTTACTTTTTCTCTACGAAGGATATTTTAGATTTGTCAACGTTTTCCTCAAAGGTCTATTTTTCGGAAAATTCAAATCGCTATAACTTCTACAAAAAATTTAAAAAAAAAAATTTAATAGCATATTCTTAATATGTGCCCTCGAATCATTAAACCCTGATACGTTCGTCAAAATAGGATGAAAAAAAATTGTTTTTTTCGGACTCAAAATAATTTTTATTTCCGGTATACCTTTTTCGAAATTTTTCTCAGTCCGAAAAAAAAATTAATTTTCTTTCTACGTTAACGTAATAATTATATTATATTAATTCGAGGTCGTAGATCACGAAAATGTAATTACAATTTGGATATCTCCATTATTTTGGAAAATATTCAGAAAATTCCGCGATTCTTCGGGAAAATCGGTCAAATTTGGAGAGGAGATATAAGAAAGGTATAGATGGCACAGTTATGATCTTTTCACCATATTATAGTACGTTTCTCTTCGAGAATAAAATGGTGTATTTAGTTTTCCTCTACGAAGGATATTTAAGATTTGTCAACGTTTTCTGCAAAGGTCTATTTTTCGGAAAATTCAAATCGCTATAACTTCTACAAAAAATTGAAAAAAAAAAACTAATAGCATATTCTTAATATGTGCCCTCGAATTATTGAACCCTGATACGTTCGTCAATATAGGATGAAAAAAAATTTTTTTTTCGGACTTAAAATAATTTTTATTTCGGTATACCTTTTTCGAAATTTTTCTAAGTCCGAAAAGAAAATTAACTTTCTTTCTACGTTAACGAAATAATTAGATTATATTAATTCGAGGTCGTAGATCACGAAAATGTTATTACAATTCGGATATCTCCATTATTTTGGAAAATATTCAGAAAATTCCGCGATTCTTCGGGAAAATCGGTCAAATTTGGAGAGGAGATATAAGAAAAGTATAGATGGCATAGTAATGATCTTTTCACCATATCATAGTACGTTTTTCGAGAATAAAAGGCTGTTTTTTTTTTTTCTCTACGAAGGATATTTTAGATTTGTCAACGTTTTCCGCAAAGGTCTATTTTTCGGAAAATTCAAACCTCTATAACTTTTACAAAAATTAAAAAAAAACTAATAGCATATTCGTAATCTACGCCCTCGAATTAATAAACCCTGATACTTTCGTCAATATAGGATGAAAAAAAATTATTTTTTGGACTCAAAATAATTTTTATTTCCGGTATACCTTTTTCGAAATTTTTCTTAGTCCGAAAAAAAAATTAATTTTCTTTCTACGTTAACGAAATAATTATATTATATTAATTCGAGGTCGTAGATCACGAAAATGTAATAACAATTTGGATACCTCCATTATTTTGGAAAATATTCAGAAAATTCCGCGATTTTTCTGGAAAATCGGTCAAATTTGGAGAGGAGATATAAGAAAAGTATAGATGGCATAAATATGATCTTTTCACCATATTAAAGTACGTTTCTTCGAGAATAAAATGGTGTAATTACTTTTTCTCTACGAAGGATATTTTAGATTTGTCAACGTTTTCCGCAAAGGTCTATTTTTCGGAAAATTCAAACTATAACTTTTACAAAAATTCAAAAAAAAAAAACTTATAGCATATTCTTAATATACGCCCTCGAATTAATAAACCCTAATACTTTCGTCAATATGAGATGAAAAAAATTTTTTTTCGGACTTGAAATAATTTTTATTTTCGGTATACCTTTTTCGAAATTTTTCCAAGTCCGAAAAAAAAATTAATTTTCTTTCTACGTTAACGAAATAATTATATTATATTGATTCGAGGTCGTAGATCACGAAAATGTAATTACAATTTGGATATCTCCATTATTTTGGAACATATTCAGAACATTCGCGATTTTTCGGGAAAATCGGTCAAATTTGGAGAGGAGATATAAGAAAAGTATAGATGGCATAGTTATTATTTTTTTACCATATTATAGTACGTTTCTTCGAGAATGAAATGTTGTATTCACTTTTCCTCTACGAAGGATATTTTAGATTTGTCAACGTTTTCCGCAAAGGTCTATTTTTCGGAAAATTCAAATCGCTATAACTTCTACAAAAAATTAAAAAAAAAAAACTAATAGCATATTCTTAATATGTGCCCTCGAATCATTAAACTTTATTACGTTCGTCAATATAGGATGAAAAAAAATTTTTTTTCGGACTGAAAATAATTTTTATTTCCGGTATTTCTTTTTCGAAATTTTTCTCAGTCCGAAAAAAAATTAATTTTCTTTCTACGTTAACGTAATAATTATATTATATTAATTCGAGGTCGTAGATCACGAAAATGTAATTACAATTTGGTTATCTCCATTATTTTGGAGAATATTTAGAAAATTCCGCGATTTTTCGGAAAAATCGGTCAAATTTGGAGAGGAGATATAAGAAAGGTATAGATGGCACAGTTATGATCTTTTCACCATATTATAGTACGTTTCTCTTCGAGAATAAAATGGTGTATTTACTTTTCCTCTACGAAGGATATTTTAGATTTGTCAACGTTTTCTGCAAAGGTCTATTTTTCGGAAAATACAAATCGCTATAACTTCTACAAAAAATTGAAAAAAAAAAACTAATAGCATATTCTTAATATGTGCCCTCGAATTATTAAACCCTGATACGTTCGTCAATATAGGATGAAAAAAAATTTTTTTTCGGACTTAAAATAATTTTTATTTTCGGTATACCTTTTTCGAAATTTTTTCCAAGTCCGAAACAAAAATTAATTTTCTTTCAACGTTAACGAATTAATTAAATTTTATTGATTCGAGGTCGTAGATCACGAAAATGTAATAACAATTTGGTTATCTAGATTTTGTAAAATATCTAGAAAATTCCGCGATTTTTCGGAAAAATCGGTGAACTTTGGAGAGGAGATATAAAAAAAGTATAGATGGCACAGTTATGATCTTTTCACCATATCATAGTACGTTTCTCTTCGAGAATTAAATGGTGTATTCACTTGTTCTCTGCGAAGGATATTTTCGATTTGTCAACGTTTTCCGCAAAGGTCTATTTTTCGGAAAATTCAAATCGCTATAACTTCTACGAAAAAAAAAAACTAATAGCATATTCTTAATATGTGCCCTCGAATTATTAAACCCTGATACGTTCGTCCATATAGGATGAAAAAAATTTTTTTTCGGACTTAGAATAATTTTTATTTTCGGTAAACCTTTTTCGAAATTTTTTTGAGTCCGAAAAAAAAATTTATTTTCTTTCTACGTTAACGAAATAATTATATTATATTGATTCGGGGTCGTAGATCACGAAAATGTAATTACAATTCGGATATCTCCATTATTTTGGAAAATATTCAGAAAATTCCGCGATGTTTCGGGAGAATCGGTCAAATTTGGAGAGGAGATATAAGAAAAGTATAGATGGCATAGTAATGATCTTTTCACCATATTATAGTACGTTTTTTCGAGAATAAATTGCTGTATTTACTTTTTCTCTACGAAGGATATTTAAGATTTGTCAACGTTTTCCGCAAAGGTCTATTTTTCGGAAAATTCAAACCTTTTACAAAAAATTAAAAAAAAAAAAAACTAATAGCATATTCCTGATATGTGCCCTCGAATTATTAAACCCTGATACGTTCGTCAATATAGGATGAAAAAAAATTTTTTTTCGGACTTAAAATAATTTTTATTTTCGGTATACCTTTTTCGAAATTTTTCTTAGTCCGAAAAAAAACTTTATTTTCTTTCTACGTTAACGAAATAATTTTATTATATTGATTCGAGGTCGTAGATCACGAAAATGTAATTACAATTTGGATATCTCCATTATTTTGGAAAATATTCAGAAAATTCCGCGATATTTCGGGAAAATCGGTCAAATTTGGAGAGGAGATATAAGGAAAGTATAGATGGCATAAATATGATCGTTTTACCATATTAAAGTACGTTTCTTCGAGAATAAAATGGTGTATTCACTTTTTCTCTACGAGGGATATTTTAGATTTTTCAACGTTTTCCGCAAAGGTCTATTTTTCGGAAAATTCAAATCTCTATAACTTTTACAAAAAAAAAAAACTAATAGCATATTCTTGATCTACGCCCTCGAATTAATAAACCCTAATACTTTCGTCAATATAGGAAGAAAAAATTTTTTTTTTGGGACTTAAAATAATTTTTATTTTCGGTATACCTTTTTCGAAATTTTTCTTAGTCCGAAAAAAAAATTTATTTTCTTTCTACGTTAACGAAATAATTATTTTATATTGATTCGAGGTCGTAGATCACGAAAATGTAATTACAATTTGGATATCTCCATTATTTTGGAAAATATTCAGAAAATTCCGCGATTTTTAGGGAAAATCGGTCAAATTTGGAGAGGAGATATAAGAAAAGTATAGATGGCATAGTTATGATTTTTTCACCATATTATAGTACGTTTCTTCGAGAATAAAATGATGTATTTACTTTTCCTCTACGAAGGATATTTTAGATTTGTCAACGTTTTCCGCAAAGGTCTATTTTTCGGAAAATTCAAATCGCTATAACTTCTACAAAAATTAAAAAAAAAAAAATAATTTTTATTTCTGGTATACCTTTTTCGAAATTTTTCCAAGTCCGAAACAAAAATTAATTTTCTTTCAACGTTAACGAATTAATTAAATTTTATTGATTCGAGGTCGTAGATCACGAAAATGTAATAACAATTTGGTTATCTCCATTATTTTGGAAAATATCTAGAAAATTCCGCGATTTTTCGGAAAAATCGGTGAACTTTGGAGAGGAGATATAAAAAAAGTATAGATGGCACAGTTATGATCTTTTCACCATATCATAGTACGTTTCTCTTCGAAAATTAAATGGTGTATTTACTTGTTCTCTGCGAAGGATATTTTCGATTTGTCAACGTTTTCCGCAAAGGTCTATTTTTCGGAAAATTCAAACCTCTATAACTTTTACAAAAAAAAAACAAAACTAATAGCATATTCTTAATATGTGCCCTCGAATTATTAAACCCTGATACGTTCGTCAATAAAGGATGAAAAAAAATTTTTTTTTCGGACTCAAAATAATTTTTATTTTCGGTATACCTTTTTCGAAATTTTTCCAAGTCCGAAACAAAAATTAATTTTCCTTCAACGTTAACGAATTAATTATATTATATTATTTCGAGGTCGTAGATCACGAAAATGTAATTACAATTTGGATATCTCCATTATTTTGGAAAATATTCAGAAAATTCCGGGAAAATCGATCAAATTTGGAGAGGTGATATGAGAAAGGTATAGATGGCACAGTTATGATCTTTTCACCATATTATAGTACGTTTCTTTTCGAGAATAAAATGGTGTATTTACTTTTTCTCTGCGAAGGATATTTTAGATTTGCCAACGTTTTACGCAAAGTTCTATTTTTCGGAAAATTCAAATCGCTATAACTTCTACAAAAAATTGAAAAAAAAAAATAATAGCATATTCTTAATATGTGCCCTCGAATTATTAAACCCTGATACGTTCGTCAATATAGGATGAAAAAAAAATTTTTTTCGGAATTAAAATAATTTTTATTTTCGGTATACCTTTTTCGAAATTTTTCTTAGTCCGAAAAAAAAATTTTTTTTCTTTCTACGTTAACGTTATAATTATATTATATTAATTCGAGGTCGTAGATCACGAAAATGTAATTACAATTTGGTTATCTCCATTATTTTGAAAAATATTCAGAAAATTCCGCGATTTTTCGGAAAAATCGGTCAACCTTGGAGAGGAGATATAAGAAAAGTATAGATGGCACAGTTATGATTTTTTCACCATATTATAGTACGTTTCTTTTCGAGAATAAAATGGTGTATTTACTTTTCCTCTACGAAGGACATTTTAGATTTGTCAACGTTTTCCGCAAAGGTCTATTTTTCGGAAAATTCAAGTCTCTATAAATTACCAAAAAATAAAAAAAAAACTAATAGCTTATTCTTAATCTACGCCCTCGAATTAATAAACCCTAATACTTTCGTCAATATAGAATGAAAAAAATTTAAAATAATTTTTATTTTCGGTATACCTTTTCGGAAATTTTTCTTGTTATTTTTGTTGTTATTACAAGAGATTGATTACGTTTAACAAAAAGTTGGCTTCAATGAAGAACAGAATCGTATTTTTGCTCCAATGTAGGAGAAACCGGATATTTCCGGGACATATTGTCAACAATATTAGAGAAATTTACACATTACAAATTGAAGACCATCCATATACATCGTTGGTGGATAACACTATGAGAAGATTTAGGAGAAGTATCCTTAACATCGAGGTAAAGGTGTCAATTTGGAAAGAGAGACAAATAAAGAAGAGTATAACATCGCTCAAAACAAAACTGTCACAAAGGTTACAAAATGATATTTTCGATGGCGTAAAGGGGATAGCTGATGAGAAGTTCAAGAAGCATTTTGATAAAATCAAGAAAAATAATGTTGAGAAACTAAAAAGATTACTCGATGAACAAAAGCCACCAGTAACCGCAAAGGAAGCTGATAAGTTTTTGGTTAACTACACAGAAGTTGACATTCCACATGAGGCTAAAGTTGTCTTGGGAATGGGCCCCAAACATGGGATAATACCAAAAACAGTGCCCACTTTTCAACTAGTCAAGGACATCGAAGCATTAACGCAGGTGGCTACCAATGATGATGACATAAGAAATAATATAAGAGCCAGATGTGTTGGCGTGGTCAATAATTTTATTGACAGAAAGAAGATTCCACAGGACCCGCTGAATACATACTATATAGTGACAAAACAGTTCCTCACGGAACACCCTGAAATAATGGTGGGAGGATCGGACAAGGAAAACAGTACTGTTGTGATGTATAAGGATGAATATAAGAGAGAGGTTGATGCTATGTTGGGTGATGGTGGCACATACGTCAAGTTAGATACGGATCCAACAAACACCGGACCTGGTGAATAAGTTTCTGAAAAATTTAAAAGATTCATCAATAATTTTAGAGAATGAATATAAGTTGTTAATTAGGCATAATAGTATAGCCCCTAAGTTATATTGTGTTAGGAAGACACACAAACAGAACTTATGTTTAAGAGCTATTGTGAGTTGCATAGACTCACCTACATACAACATCGGAAGAGTAATTCATAATATTCTGAGTTCTGTTTTGTCTGTCTCGAGGTATAATGTAAAAAACTCTTTTGCGTTGGTTGAAGAACTGAAGGAAATAATTGTGCCTCCGAGGTATGTGTTGGTCTCGCTTGATGTTGTGTCGTTGTTCACTAATATCCCCAGGGCTTTGGTATACCAGACTTTGAATGTTAGATGGAAATTCATAAAAAGTTACACAAACCTTGATAAGAAAAGTTTTATGACGCTCGTTGATATATGTTTGGACAACAGTTACTTTACTTTTGACCAATGCTTTTTCAGACAAGTCGAAGGTACCGCAATGGGATCACCGGTTAGTCCCACCATTGCCAATTTAATAATGCAAGAAATTTTTGAGTATGCTATCCATAAACTAAACTTTGATATTCCACTTTTGAAACTTTAAGTTGATGAAACCTTGCTACTTATACCTGAAACACAACTTGATAGAACACTAGACGTTTTTAATTCCTTCCACGGTAAACTACAGTTCACACTTGGGGTAGAGAAAAACGGTAGCATAAATTTCATGGACGTGACTGTAATAAGGGATGGTGACTCCCTGATTTCAAATTGGTACACAAAACTAACTAACTCTAATCGATGTGTTTACTTTCTATCTAACCATAGTGCACAACAAAAGAAAAATGTCATCAGAAACGTATTGAATAGAGCATACCTATTAGGTGATAAGAGATTTTTGTCAGAAAATTTAAAAAGGTGAAAGATATATCAATAAAAAATAATTTTCCCGCTTACTATGTTAAAACAATAATAAATAACTATATAAGACAAAAAAACTCGAAAACTGAAAATAGAAATATCACACTATTGGGGGAGGTAACAGAGAAGATGATAATGTTGTGAGTACCGGTGAAGTTATGGAGGGTGATGCCAGGAAGTTCTGTAGACTGGCCTTTGTTCCCGGATTGTCCTACCAGATAAATAGAATATTCACAGAATTCAATTGTACGGCAGCGTTTTACAATATTCTGACTACTAGAACTTTTTTCAGTGTTCTAAAGGATAGGACCCCATTGTTAAACCAGTCTTGTGTGGTGTATATGGTTCCTTGTGCTAATTGTGATAAATGTTATGTGGGACAGACGAAACAAACGCTAAATGATAGAATAAGACAACATAAAAATGACACTAAACATCTCGAAAAAACACAGAAAACAGCGCTTACGGCACATACACATGATCAAGGACATAAATTTGATTTTAATAGTGTAGAGGTTTTAGACAGAGAACCTAATTATAACAGAAGATTAATCAGCGAGATGTTACAGATAAGAAAGCACAATACTGTAAATTACAGAGAGGATATACAAAACTTAAGTATTATTTACAACAATATCATATGAAGTAGTATTATGCTAACACGAAATTGAGGTGTCTGTTTTTTGATAGTTTGTTATTCATACGATGTAGGCTGTTCAAGTTGCTCTGTTCTGGTTGATCGGTAGTTGAGACTGATATATGTTTAAAAAAAGAAGAAGAAAAAAAGTCGATTTTATGTGTCCTTGACGAGTTAACCTTCCTATCTTATTTGTGTGCCACATGTGTCACATATATATTATCCATAACGATTTACGTATTGTTTATTTTTTAAAGATTTCTGGATGATAGAAGATAAAATACGAGATATTATAACAACTAGGAAAATATCAACTAAGCCACTTATTATGAGGTTTGTACTGAAATATCTAGCCAAGAAAATGTTCATCTTTCTTTTGGTATTTCAGCCTTGAGAAAGAAACTATACAGAGTTTCGAAACGTCGGCAATGTAATAAATATAGTTTAGAGAAGTACATCTTATCATTGTCCAGATTCCCGATATAAAAGATAGTTAATTGTATCTACATGGACGTTAATTTGAACTAAGATTGAGCTAGGTGGTCCGATAGGTGGGGCTGTGTTGTTGAAGTTGTGCCTTCAATATTGGAGAAGATGTTGTCAATGCATGTTTGCGAGTATGGTGTTATTCTTGTGTGTCCAGTTATTAGTGGTTTAAGGTTGTACATTTCTAGTATGGTTTTAAATGTTTGAGTGCTTTTTTCTTGCTCCATCAACATATCTATGTTATAATCCCCTGCTATTATAAACTCCACATTTTGTTCTTGTGATAAAAGTAATTCTAGTATTGATGTGAATACTTCAAAGAAGATATTAATATTTTCTGTTGGTAGAGTGTTCGGTCTATATATAACTATGAGTAATATCTTCCAATGTTCCTGGTCGAATTCGAGGGCAGTACATTCTATTACATGTGGGATTGTTTTTTTGGTGATATCACTTCTTATTTTATGTTTTAAGTTTAGTTGATCTCTTATGTATATAGCACAGCCTTCGTGTTTATTTAATTTTCTACAGAAACTAGTGACTAATCTATATCCATGGAGTTTGAAATTTATAAGTTGCTCATGTGCCTGCCAATGTTCAGTCAATAAAAGGAAGTCAACAGTGTTTTAATTAACATAAGTTTCAAGACCATTTAAAGATGTTGACAGTGATTGGATGTTGATATGAAGCAATTTGTAGTTTGTTGTTTGTTTGGTTTTTGGTTTGCTGACATTGTTTTTGTTTGTGTTCCCTGGAATTTCTGTTGGTGAAGTTTTCTTATTTATAAAAAATCAAGCACTATCTTTGATTAATTCTCTGAGCCTTGTAAAGTCGAATCTTTTGATACCAACTCCTGCAGGCCAGAGTTCCAGATTGTACAATAGATCTTTCCTATCGAGTGGGGCAGATAGTACAAATCTCTTCAACCTATCTTCTTGCGATGGAATTTCTTTCACCATTATTTCGGTATCTTGAAGTCCCTCTTTAGTCGACAGATATTCCTGTATCTTTTCACTTGTTGTGTTTCTTTTAACCCTGTAGACATATATCCATACCTTTCTTTCTTGTCCTGAGAAATTAGTGCTCTGTTTTCCGGTACCTATGTTTTTGCTTGGTATTTTTGTACGATTTTTTCTTTTCCGTTGAATTTCTATGAAATCATCTTCGTTTTTGGTTGAGTTATGGTGGATGTTCGTGTGTTTGTTTTGGGTTGACATTTTTCATTGGGGAGTAAGCTTCGTTAGGGTTCTGTAGTTCATAGGGGTTAGCATGTGTCGTCATCTTGTGTCCAGGTTCGGAAGTTACCTTCGCGTATGAACGGGAATCTATTCTGCTTTCATTAATCTGTACTTCTGTCATGTCGACTTCTGTGTTGTGTCGAATTTTTTTCGAGTTATTTACCTCAGGAATTGTTGATTTTACCTGTTTTTCTTCGAGTATTCGAATTTTGTCTATGAGAAGACTATTGTTATGTTTCAGTACGAGATTCATGTTCCTTGACTCCTCCAATAATTCTTGTAGATATTTTATCTGCAGTTTGAGATTTCCCATTGTTAATGTGTTAACCTTGTTTGGGACTGCTTCCTGATCCGTTCCATCGTTCTAGTTGTTCTCTTGATTTAATAGTTCAACATAGTTTTTGGCGAAGTTTAGCACAATTTCATTTGTGACTTTTTTAGGTAATGTTGCACAAACTATTAGATCTATTAACTCGTTTTTAAAAGTTTATTCAGCTCACTTGTCAAGACTTCCGCACTCTCGGCAATCTTGAATAGATTATATAATAATATAAATATATTGGGCATTGCTGGATAATGCCACGCTCTGTCCATATATATATATATATATATATATATATATATATATATATATATATATATATATATATATATATATATATATATCTTGATACAGCGGGACATATGGGGACCGAATGTACATATCGTATGGATCGCATACATTGATATACATTTGCATTTGGACGTATACATAACCATTCATTTAATTATGTATATTGCAGAAACTGAATTATATCGATTTTTTCATTTCTTATATATTCCGGTACATATAACTACCACCAAAAATGGATAGAGTGGTAACTATTGGGACCGCATTAGATTGTTTCGAAATGTATATTGCCACGAAGATACTCACTGAGACTATAGCTAATAAAATTAAGAAAGATATTTGTTTTCTTAGTTGAAAAAAGGGTATCGATATTACGTGTTAGTTTCAGGGATTTCATATTTTACTCGAATTGAGAAAATCATCTTT
This sequence comes from Hippodamia convergens, assembly GCA_038502775.1. Classification (NCBI taxonomy): domain Eukaryota; kingdom Metazoa; phylum Arthropoda; class Insecta; order Coleoptera; family Coccinellidae; genus Hippodamia; species Hippodamia convergens. The sequence continues at coordinate 26,791 of JAVSIQ010000317.1, forward strand.
TTTTTGTCTATGTAAATATGAAGGTTTTTTTTTAAATTAAGAAACATTCTTGCGTTTGTACATTCTCTAAGTTGTCCAAATCGTTTCTGTTTCGATATGAAATACTTGATTTCACCTTTCACATGGGTTTGAATTTGACTAATACAAAATGAATGCTTGGGGAAAGACCAAAAATACAGGGTTTTTCACGAGGAACCTCACCCATATTTGAACGGGAAACTACTGAACGTATTTTCATGAAATTCAGCACTTATAAGTATTTCACGATGCTGATGAAATCTAAAACCTCCTCCGGTTTTTCCGGAAATGACGTCAACTTCCGTTTTTCAAATTAGAACACCATTTTTTTAATGCAGAAATAGATTCTTTAGAAAATTTCAAGTTATTTTGATACAACATTTTTCAGTTTTCGTTGGAAAATTCTCTCTGAGCGGGAAAATTCGGAAAAAAAATCGAAAATAGAGCTCCGCTGAAACACTTGAAAATCGAAATCGCGATTCATGATACAGGGGGTGAAAAAATCGCTTTCAAAGTTAGGGATGACAAAATCGTGAAAACTCAATTTTTTCAAATTAGAACCCCATTTTTTTCATGGCAGATATTGAATCTACGTTAAGAAATAATGTGAGTGTATGCATCACACCCTTGCCCTAAAATAGATATTTTCTGAGTTATTCACAAAAAACTGTTTTTCGTCTTGAATTTTCAGCTATTTCTTTTCCCTTCACGCCAAAATGATGAAATTTTCAGGAACTGTTATTTGAACCATGCTGAAGATTTTTCACCCCTTCTTGAAACCGACTTCAAGTTACTATTAGGAGAACCATGGCAAACTCTCGCAGTTATAACTAGAGAAAATGCTCAAAGTTTTGACCGTTAATTTCTCGACATTTATTCATATGTCTCAGGAATGCTTCGTGCGTTGCTCTTCTTATTTCATCGGGAGGAAGAGATCTGCAAAAGTGTTTAAAAACCAAATTGAGTTACAAAACTATGAATCTAAAAATCTAAACAAACCTGAACGCATTTCTGACTCGTTCTATGCAGTCCTCTTTATCAGTCAGGGGAGTTGAGTAGGCAATATTTTATATCCTACCCCAAACATAATAGTCTAAAGAATTAAATCGGGAGAACGTGGTGGCCAAAGATGTGGACTATTGTTCGCCAACCATCGATCTTCAAATAGCCTGTAGAGGATATTTGACACATTGAGTGAATTGTGTGGAGGCACGCCATCTTGTTGATTCCATAAGTCATTATGGTTCTGTACTAGCGGCTCAATTATTTGAGTCAATATGTCAGAATATCTATCTCCTAAGGGAGAACATTCTTTAAATAATGCAAACATATGTAGTGTTCTATCTTACCAATTAAAGTCCCATCATAAATGAGAACATCGAGAATTGCATTATTTTTGATGGCGCAAAAAACATTGAAACTCCAGGTCTCTTGAAAGTTCCATTGTCTGAAGTAGTGGTTGTTCTCTTCATCCCAATAATGACTGTTATGCCTATTGAAAGAACCATTCTTTGTGAATTTAGATTCATCTGTCCAAATTATACAGTCCAAAAAGTTTTCATTCTCTTGAAATCAAATCATCATAGCTTCGCAAAACTCTGTTCTCCTGACGAAATCAGTTTTCTTCAAATGCTGTACCCTATTGAATTTATATGAGTGCATTTTATGTTTTTTGAATATTCTCCAAACAGTCGATTGAGATAATCCCAGATCAATCTCGGCATCTTTGAGAGAATTTTGAGGATTCACATTAAAATATGCAAGAACTGTAATTTCGTTGTTCTCATCTTCTAGTACACTTTTTTCTCTGTGTATAGTTTTCTTAACGAAAGATCCGACATTTCTCAAGTTTTTCATGGTTCTGTTAATGATATCTCTCGTTGGTCTGGGTCGGTCAGGAAACCTCTCAATGAACAGTCGAATCGTTCTATCTACATTTTTATCACATTCTCCATAAAGTAGAATGAGATTTAAATAATCTTCATTGGTAAAATTAGGCATAGTGATCGATTTTATAACTTAATACGAATTATCACCAAATTAATAGTAAACTGAAAATGCTACTGAATAAAGAGGAATTTGGCAGATGTAATTAATGATATCTATCATTAAAAAAAAAGAATGTAAAACATGGTAAGTTTATTTATTTATCACTGGAGAGAAAACCGATTATTTGAAATAAAGAGGTTTCCGATACAAATTCGAATCAAAATTCGCCATCTATTCAGGAACAACCTGTAACTTTTTTCTCTCGCATATTAGGGTAGTAAAATCTAAAACATGGTTTAAGTAACAGTTCCTGAAAATTTCATATTTTTGGCGTGAAAGGAAAAAAATAGCTGAAAATTCAAGACGAAAAACAGTTTTTTGTGAATAACTCAGAAAATATCCACTTTAGGGCAAGGGTGTGATGCATACACTCACATTATTTTTTAACGTAGATTCAATATCTGCCATGAAAAAAATGGGGTTCTAATTTGAAAAAATTGATTTTTCACGATTTTATCATCCCTAACTTTGAAAGCGATTTTTTCACCCCCTGTATCATGAATCGCGATTTCGATTTTAAAGTGGATACATCAATCTTACATCTTGAAAAATCCGAAAATGAAAATTTTCCATCCAAAAACCTCGAAGTTATTCTTGTTTCAGCGGAGCTCTATTTTCGATTTTTTTTTCGAATTTTCCCGCTAAGAGAGAATTTTCCAACCAAAACTGAAAAATGTTACATCAAAATAACTTGAAATTTTCTGAGGAATCTATTTCTGCAATAAAATAATGGTGTTCTAATTTGAAAAACGGAAGTTGACGTCATTTCCGGAAAAGCCGGAGGTGCCTTGAAAATATCTTAGATTTCATCAGCATCGTGAAATACTTATAAGTGCTGAATTTCATGAAAATACGTTCAGTAGTTTCCCGTATAAATATGGGTGAGGTTCCTCGTGAAAGACCTTTATACTCAACTTTGAAAAGGAACTCTGAGTATATTGATGATTTCTTTGTGAATTTTTTCATAATCCAGTTTTGATCCCTAATATGACGAGTGCCGATTAATTCGATGGTTTTATCATTCACTCTGGAATTTGATAGAAAATTTGATTTCGGTATTGTAGGTAGGTATGTTAGTTCAATTTTAAGTTTTCTATTTCAATCAACATTAGAAGATTCAGTGAAGAACATACAGAAAAAAAATCTGATTAATTCTAATTTTGTAACATTTATAACGCCACATACACATATGTGAAAATCTCAGCATAAACCACCTACTATCAAGTTTAACTTCCCTCTATATTCATATGAAATATAGCAAATTTGAAAAAAAAAACAAAGTACTTATTCACCATATACAAGGAGTTTTTACGTTCGGGCTATTCATTTACGAAAGTTGGTAGGAATGTAACCCTCTGAACTTGTCACCCTAGAAAGACTGCTATCGTGGCAGGGAATGGGATATATTGTCCGAAGATTTCACGATATCACGATATTTCATTAATCATAAAATTTATAATCCTGAGCCGGATTGATAAAAGTTTCTTGAATTCAATATTTTTGTCGAAATTTCACCGAATAATGTTCAAACGCGAGAATGTTCCTTGTTTGAACCCTGTGCATTTTCATAAACAGAAAGAAAAAACCATGAAATTTTTTCCCTAGTTTGAGGGAAATATGAGAAGGCTTGAAACTAACACATATCATCGGTAGCCACAACTTGTCTAACCTTCATCGAAGGAAAAAAAAATAATATCGCTAGCATTCAAAAATATTCCAGACTCGATATCTCAAAATGTAAGTATCCTCGTGGCAATGTAACTTTCAAGATGTCCCATATTTACCACTATATCTGTTCTTGAGGGTACTTTTTGTGTACCGGAATATATAGGGTGAGTCTTTGACTTGTACATATAATAATAATAATAATAATAATAATAATAATAATAATAATAATAATAATAATAATAATAATAATAATAATAATAATAATAATAATAATAATAATTATATTTATTTCGAAAATCTTACATATCTGAGTCTTCATATATGTAGTCAGGACGAAATATTCGTCAAATACAAAAGAAACTTTTGAAATATTCTAAGCAAAAACATTATCGTGAACTAAGATATTCATTTACTGTGTATGGTTCAAGTTGAATTAAAAATTTAGGCACTTCTTTTTTGAAAATGTTATCGTCCTGTATAAATCTAATCCTTGAAGGCAAGGCATTAAAAAATTTTATGCAGAGTACTTTGCTCCTCTTTCAGTTATACTTAATCTATGAACAAGATATACATACAATTGATTTCTATTATTGTAGGAGTGAGTTGGTACATTTTCATGAAAATATTCTCTATTTTTCAAGATGAACATGATGCAATCTTTGATTTACAGTGCTGAAACAGTTAAAATCCTGTTTTGCCTGAAAATGCCTCTACATGATGTTCTAAAGCTTAATTTTTTTATTATTTTTATTGCTCTTTTTTGACTTAAGAAAATTTTCTCCATTGACTTTGAACCTCCATAAAAAACAATACCATATCTAACAATAGATTCAAAGTTTGAGAAATATACGACTCTAAGTCCGCTGTCATCCAGCGTCATGACTCTTAGTGTGTAGCAGACAGAGTTCAGTCTGTTGTTCAACTTTTCTATATGGCACCCCCTTGAAAATGTTTCGTCGACCATCAATCCTAGAAATTTTGTTTCATTGCTGACATTTATTTCTGCTTCATTCAGATATACTGTATTTGGATAATCGATTTTGCTTCTGTTGGTACGGAATATTACACAGTTGGTCTTTCTTTCATTCAGGACAAGAGCTTCGTTTGTTATCCAATGTGACACTGATTCAAAGTTGTTTGTCAAATCGTCAAGCAGAGTTTGCAGGGTATCCGATATAATCAAAATGTTCTTATCATCGGCATAATCGAGATGTACACTATTTGAGCTTGCAATAGGTTCTGGAGAGTCATTTACATATATGATGAACAGAATGTTACCAAGTATACCACCCTGTGGAATGCCCATACTGATTTCTTCTTGTCCGACTTGAATGAGCGTCCTCCCTTCATAACAACAGTCTGTTGTAACCTTCCTGACAGGTATGACTCCAGCCACTTGTAAGCGGTGCCAGCTATTCCATACCTCATCAGTTTGTTAAGTAACCTTCGATGATTTACACTGTCATAAGCTTTTGACAGGTTCAGGAATAATCCCATAGAGAGAACTCCGCTTTCCATAGCCTGTAATACAGCCTCTGTGAACTCATACAGTGCAGTATGTGTGCCTCGTCCTTTTAAATATGCATGTTGTCCCCCATTGAAGAGGTAATTTCTCAAGAAAAATTCCACTAATCTATTGCTCATACACTTTTCAAATACCTTTGAGAAGCTCGGTAGTAGGCTTACAGGTCGGTAGTTGACCATATCTGTCACACTTCCCGTTTTATGCACAGGTCTTATAGTGGCAAGTTTCAAACTATCTGGGAAAACCCCTGCTCTAAAGGATGAGTCTATTGTGTATGTTAAAGGTGTTATGATTTCGTGTATAACTGACCTTATTAATGAAGTGGGGACTTCATCATCTCCACTGCTATGTTTGTTCTTGAGGTTCTTTATTATACTCAATATTTCAATCTCTGTGATGGGCTTGAGAAAAAGACTTCTGTCGATTTGTTCCAAGCAGATGTTTTCTGTGGTTATGTTAGGTACTAGATCCTTTGTATAGTTTAAGAAAAAATTATTGAAACGATCTGCTATGATTTTACCATCTCCATGAATTTGAATGTCTCTTGGAGGATCAGCTCCGTTTCTTATATTATTAATTATTGACCATACAGTTTTTGATTTGTTGTCAGACTGCTCGATTTTGTGTTGATAATGCTCTGCTTTTTTCTTGGCTAATGTATTTTCATATATCTTCTTTACTTCTTTGTATTGTCTATTTAGGGAAGTATCCACACAGCTCAACACATACAAAATATCCAACTGTTTCTTGCACCATTCCAATTCTGGGTCAGTCACTTGCTGGTTTTGTTTCTTCCGTCTTAGTTTAATTTTTCGGATAGGGAAACTGAAGTTGAAATGATGTGGAAAAATCATATAAAAATACTCCCATATGTTGTTGGCATCACTCGCTTCATACATCTTGGACCAGTCCTCCTGTCCAAGCCTTCTGCGAAAATCGTCGATATTTGAGGCATTGAAAATTCTCTTGAAAACAAACTCGTCTCTGTCTTGGGAAAGGAAACTAACACTTTGAGCTGCGTGATCTGAAATTGAATTATGAATAACTTTGACCTCATAATCTTTGTTTAAATTTGTAGAAATGTTGTCAATTAGCGATTTTGATGTGTTTGTTACCCTAGTGTAGTCCACCACAAGTGAAAATAAATTGTAGGATGCTAGAAGAGGCAATAGGGCTTCTTTATCCACATTTCTGTCATTTTCATGCATATGTATATTGAAGTCTCCTACCAGAAAAATGTGGCCTGTGTAGGAAGCCAGAGTTGACAGGATTTTTTCGAGACATTCTAAAAAGGCTGTTACCATTCCACCAGGAGTGTAAACACATAATATGATTATGTTCTGGTTCCCAACCTCAAACTCACAAACGCTGCACTCACAGATACCCACCTTAGACAGAGCTGTTATCTTTGGTAATGTTTTAAATGGTATACCTTTTCTTGCAAATATTGCAGTTCCTCCATGTTGATTTTCGTTCTCTCTGCATACAGCTTCAGCTAAGTAAAAGCCATTTATTCCATAATTTCTTAGTTGGGATTCAGTCTTCCAATGTTCACTGATGCCAAGGAATGAGCAGTCTGGATAATTCAGCAGGAATTGTTCAAGTCTGTTCACACAATTCCCGATGGATTGGACATTTTGATGAATTATTGTTATTCTATCATATTTGGCCTGGATATTCTGATTTTCCTCACTGGACAACTCATTTGTGTAGCATATATTTTCTGTTTCTTTCTCAATCACAATGTTGGATATATTCTGACGATTTGCTGACACTTTATTGACGAAAAAATTTTATGAATGAAAATTCTCTGATTTTTATGCCTTCGGGCCACATTTCAGGATTACATATCGCCTTGAACAGTTCTTCTGACGGAACCCCAACACTGAAAGCAGCATTTTTACCTTTAGTATTCAACTTCTTCACTTCAATATTTCCATGTGCTTCGTTATCTTTTAGGTGGTTTATGATATCTTCTTCCGAGGTATCCTGGCCTGCTACTCTACCTACCTAGACCCATTTCCTCTTTTGTGCTCCTCTGATGTATTCACTATTTGTCTTCTTAGTTCCGGTACAAATGAAGTCACTTTTATTGTCCCGTTTCTTATGTTTGACTAACTTCCATTCACTTCCACCATCTTCCCGATCAGGAAATTGTGATTTATCCTTATTTTCATGTTGATCGTTTGTTTCTGGATTTATCTGAATGTTATCTTGAGAGGGCAAAACTCCGAGGTTATGTTGATTGATTTTGACAGTCGGTAGTTCCAATGTACCAGCGTAGGTTGATGTTGAAACTGACTTCTGGTTGAAACTATTCAGTTGTTTCTTATCTGCCAGATTTCCGTTCTCTTTATTTACCTTTTTTGCTACTTGATTATCTGTGCCTTTCATTATTTTTTTGCTTTGCGATTCCACTTGATATATTCTTTCTTTTAATAAATTATTATTTTCAGTTAGAATTCGATTATTTCCTGTACTTCTTTGAGTAATTCTTTTAGGTACAAATTTTCGATGCTCAAAATTTTATTTTGACTTTGTACTTCCACAAATTCACTCAACTTCTTATCTGTATTCACTTCGTGTTTACAAATAGCCGATTTTGATGTTGCCGATTGTCCCATACATTTTGGATGAAAGATCCCATAACATTTCGCACACTTAATAAAGTCCACCACCTTTGTCTTACAGTGATAACACTTAATATCAACTATTTTAACACTCTCAACGGAGCTGCATTTACTCGCGTCTGCTTCGTTCATCATCTTGAATAATAAAAATATATATATATTCAAACCATAGATTGTTGAGGTCAAAAGAAATACTTTTTTCGTATAGCAGTTTTTCTGATTCAGCCTAGATAAAAAGATATAGTCATCTTAAACTTTCATAATGAGTTATGCCGCCCCTGGAAATATGACACTTAAATTTTTCCGAGTATTAGAGCAACCACCTGAACCTTCGAGAAAATGTAGCAGAAATTTAATTCTGCGAATCTTCTGAACAGAATTATATTCAGCCAAAGTAACCAATTTTTTTAATTTCGCTGATATAGATTTTTTTAAATCATTAATTACTCGAAAAGTGCGCATTTCAGGAGATTTCACGTTCGACCTCGGTGTCTTCAGCGGAACTAGGAACTAGTAGGAGCATATACTTGTACTATCTGGAGCCTTTATCTTTTAGAAATTTCCAGCACTGTATGTATTATCCACGGCGAAATCGAGGACATTTTTATTACACTATTTTTAATTTTCTTGTTCACCATGATAGCTAAGCCGCCAAAATATGTATTCGTTGCTGTATTGTTTGCATATAAAAGGTGTCCTGATTTGAGCGTTGTACATGCTTGTTGTTCTGGTCGTCGTGTCTCACATAGGCCCAGTACGTCCCATCTTATGTGTGTTAGTTCTTCCTCCAGTTCTTCCAGTCGGTGATCGGACTGCAAAGTTCTTGCGTTGAATGTGGCTATGAAGAGATTTTTTCCCGTGGTTGGGTGTTTGATAGGTTTAAACGAATTTCTGCCTCCCCCAGAATCCGTGAGGCAGCCTTTTTTCAAAGGGTGGGAGTTGCCATTTACTGATCTACCCACCTGAGGTATACTTCCTATTGTTGTTTTAGAATTCGTCATTTGAAGGTTTGAGGGTTTTTGGCCGTTATCTTCCACGCTAGCCTTGCGTTTTGGAAGATGGAAAGGGAATAGGCAAGGACAATAAGAGTAGGTAGGAAATTAGGGTGGGACTGGATTTTCCAGAGTATCGGAGTTTGGAAGAAATCAAGGCTCGCGAAGGCAGGGGCGCTTTCCTGTGATAGATATGTCTTAACTGGGATGGTTGAGAGTATCTACCCGCTACCAAAGAATTTACATCATTTCAAAGTCAGATATATGCAGACCGAAAGTCAATTTATTTTATGGATGTTGCATTCTGGATTATTTGCATTTTTAAGTATACATAAAGATTCTATTGCTTTTGTTCATTGTAAATGAATACATTCGATTTTTACATTTCCGATATATTCCGGTACGGCCTTACATTTAAGGACCAACAAGATATACAGAAACAGCGTTTTACGAGAATATTATGAGAGCCGCATTAGGAGGAAAGATCTTCTGAAATGCCACGAGGATAGGTACTTACTAACACTTAATTTTCCTCAAAATAATGATTAGAGGAATGGTTTTCAGTTTTGAGACACTTGGAGTGAAAATTTCAATGAGTTCCAGTCAATCTGAATATTGAATATCGTATCAATACAACTAGTAGTTTCCACACGCTGCTCGTTGAAATTTATGAAACTATTCATAGGTGGTTTTCATCCATAAAACGTTGATTGGTCGATCAAGAACTGTGAAGTTTTTTTAAAGGAAACGAACAAATGGAAAAACAAAAAATTGTAATGACCAACTAATAGGTATTGAAATTGCCTTACTGTCAATTTCGGTCCGTAACCTTAACTCAAAAACAAAGAAACATCATGGTATGATTCGATTATCACGAAATTTTTTATTCTGCACATGCATTCTAGATATCCTTCTTTCAGAAATGGTTTGAATCTCGTATCAAAATCTCCCGAATAAAAAGTATCAAACTACCCATGAAAAGAGATTTCCAGATCAAATCCAATGTTATCGTCCTCGGGCGAATTGTTGGTTGTTACATCAAACATGGAAAATTATCTTCTGTCTTTGTTTCTGTTTACGTTTAGCAATGCAGCTGTTGTGTCGTATCGGTCACCGCTTGATCATAATGATTTAAAGATCGTAAATCGTAAACGTCGAAGCTTCCGACTTGAGGAGCTGGGGTATTCGAAGTTGCCGGCAACACTTTTTTAATTCATGTAATGGTTGTTATTTTATTATGAAATTATTGTTATCAAATTTTTCCTGACTTAGATACAGTTGAAAGGCATGAATAATATTCGAATAGATTTTTTATTTGAAAAGCATTTGAAGTTATAAAGAATCAATTTCGTTAAATTTGTGATCCTCTGTTATGTTGAAGTTCGTCCAAAACTTTTTGATTTACGGAAAACTTTGTTCTTTGTTGAATTATGTTTGTGTTATGCCTGTTTGTTCAGTTAACGAAGGCCTGAAATCAATTTTTTCCGGAATGAACTGCATTTTTGATATGTAATGAGAGTAGGAACAAACAATTCCTTTGAAATATTCTCGAAAACGAGAATGACAATATGTATGTAGAGCGGAAAATTCTAATGAATAAAACAGCCTTCTCCATTGTCGTAGTGTGCAGTTTGACCAATTAGCGGAGCATTTCTGTATTTGCTTTCTTTTCTCACTTGCTATCTTCATTACGTTCGAGTTGACGAAGACGAAATTATGTTCATGACTATAATAAAACAAGGCATACCAAACAACATAGTGTTTGAGAAATGCCTTGTTTTGAGTTCAAGAAAAATGTTGAATAATCAATATTGCTTGCATTGGGATAGCGTCATATGCTGTCAGATTAATTTCGCTTTTCATTAACAAAAGGTTGGAGTTTGTGAAGTGTCTGATGCGAACCTTACCTTAAAATAGGAATGAAATAAAAGTGTTCGGGTTTTTTCGATCAGCGAAGAGTAAAATTTTGTAGAACTAATATGGAAAATTTTCTTCAATAAATTTTTTTTTATTGGAAATGTAAAATGAGTGAGAAACGTTTGGTTTTTTCTCGAAACAAAGGAACAACCCCCATTTTAATTGCATTTTTTCGAAGTTTGCACTCCAGAATAGCGATTAGGAATTAAAGAGTCGCTTTTGCGATCAGACAGGATTTTGATATTTGGTACAACTCACCCAGAGCGACTGGATTTGAGTATTTTGCTGAACACACGGAGCGATACTCAGAACATATCAGATTAACCAGGCCCCTCTTCCGCCTAGGGCACTTTGGGCAAGTGCCAGGCCCCGCGATCGATAGGGGACCCGCTCAGATCAATTGTTCTGAACCGAGAGGAACGAAGATTCCCTCAATAATGTTTGGAAATTTCCCATTTCATAGAAAATTCCTTCATATTATTATAGAACTGATTTTTTCGAAAGGACCTAAACGGTTCTTTCTTTCAAAATTCCTTTTTGCCTACTAAAATTACCTTCAGGTAAAAAAGCGAAAGTGATCATTCACAAGTCCAAATGGATTGGAGTTCCCGGTTTTCTATCAACAAGTTCTCGAAGGTTGCAACTTTTATGACCCTTGCTCATACTGGCATACACTAGATAAGAGCAATTATTAGCTTGTGTTATTCGTTGGGGGTGGTTAGCCATAAAACATCTGTTCGAATCGGGTTGTTGATCACATTCTTACATTATTGTATTCATTGGGAAGCTTCCGAAGAAATCCCCATTTAACCACATAATTTCAGACAGCGTTACAAAACAAGAGATCAGTGGCGTATCAGAGGGCTCCACAGAATTCGCGATGCTGGTAGGTTCGGCACCAAAGGGTCCCCCAAGCCTAACTAAAAGCATGAAATGACGCCCCAATAATTTCATTCTATTGAGGGGTTTCTCAATATACCGTCAAGCTTTTCGATACTCTCCTTAAACATGTCGCAAACATGTCTATCAGACTTTTGAGCTTACCCAGCTTTGGACAAGAAGTGGCCAAAAGCTTGGTTATCGACAAGTTGATGGATATGTTTGTACAAAAAAATAAAAAAGGTCATCCAATTTTCTTATAAAAATTTTTTCAAATTCTTACCACATTGATGTGTTTCTACACCATTTTCAAATGTTATTCAAAAACCGTCAAGTGTATTTCAGATTAGTCACTTTAACAGTTTAGATGGCGCCAACTTGTTTAGTATGTGGTAATACGATAAGTCGGAATATTGATTATTTTACGTGTTCAAAAAGTAACACTCATATGGTTCATTTAAATTGTGCCCAAATGGAATCTTCAGAATATGAAATTTTGAAGAAATCTGGAGATTTAAAGGTATGGAAGTATAGTTTGTGTACTTCGTCCAACATAACCTCGAAAGACAATGATAAATTGCTGAATGAGTATATAGCTCTGATTTCTGATACTATCAAATCGACAATTGAGAACAGCTTTGGAATGCAGCTTCTTGGGGCCATTGATGATTTGCGAAAGGAAGTTAATATACTCAAGCAAGAAAACATTCTTCTGGAGAATTTAATTGGAGATATCACATCTCGTAACAGTGCAACTACTTTAGCCTCAGCAGGTAATTCAGTACCAACAATTATTCCAACTGATGCACCAAAGGTACAGAAAAATAAAAAATCTGAAAAGAACTCAAAAAATACTGGCAAAAACTGGTCGGACGTTGCTGCTAAGCTACCTTTCAGTTATGCTCATCAAACTCTGCAAGAAATACCTCTGAAGGATGTTGAAAAGGACGGTTTCCAACTTGTTGAGAATAAGAAGCAAAAACGAAACAAGCGTAAAACTATGATAGGAACTGGGAAGATAAACGAAATTAAGGCAATTACGTTATACTCTCATGCTCATATAAGCAATCTAGATCCTGATTTGAGTACCGACAGAATCATACAGTATTTGAATAAGAATGATTTCAAAGAAGTAAAATGCATTAAGCTCAAGTAAAACCGACCTGAGGAATATTCATCGTTCAAAGTATCTGTTCCAACATCAGAATTTACAAGAGTTAAAGATCCAAGAATATGGCCCGAAGGAACGAAAATCAATCCTTTTTTATTCCATCTGATGAAGAAGCAACAACCTGTGGAATTAAAAGAAAGTGCTCGGAATCCAAATTAATCCACATTAACATCCAATCAATAGGAACAAGTTTGATAAGATTGGATGAATATGTCAACAAACATGACTGTCAGTTTCTAGCTGTCACCGAGCATTGGAAGTCTGCGGAAGAACTGTCAGTTCACAGAATTACGAATTTTGAACTAATTTCATCTCACTGTCGAAACGTTGGAGCACATGGTGGTAGCGCGGTGTACATCAGGAACAATTTTGCGGGAGCGTCAACTTAAATAATTGAATTTGTGCGCATGAGTGTTCCTTATTCTTTTGAATGCTCGCTGTGAATGTAAACATTGTAAACAAACATATTGTTGTTGTTGCGATATACTGATCGCCGACGGATTCGAGAAGCGATGTGGATCTCTTCTTTGAAAGATTGATGATGGTACTACAAAAACTAACGGAAATGAACGTGAGTTATCTTGTAGCGGGAGATTTTAATGTTCATACCGAACTCTCCTCTAACGATCCTAATAAGTTTACATTGCTGTCGTTGGTTTCTTCCTTTGGAGCTAAATTAGTTACAAACGATTCCACACGTAATAATGCTTGTATCGACAACATTATCACAAATATTGTTGATATATCTGGCTGGTGCGAGCAGGCGCATATTTCGGATCACATGGCTCAGATTGTCACTTTTCGATATGAAAATCATTCTCCCTCAACACATTCGTTCTATATACGACCCATGAACGAAACTAGTTTAACTCGGTTCTCGCTACAATTATCTCAAGAAGATTGGGAAGCTCTGTTCAATGTCCCCTCTGAGAGTGTAGATTTGCAATGGCCCACATTCATTGAAATATTTAGAAATAATTACGAAGCTTGTTTTCCATTGAAAAAAATTACTAATGTTAAGCCAAAAAATACATATTCACGTCGTAATAATCCGGTATTGAAAGAACTTCGTAGACTGCTTGAGATAGCTTATGTACTATCATTTAATAATCCCGAATATAAGGAATATTATAAAAAAATTAAAATAAAATACGATTTATGCCTCAAAGAAGACGAGATTATTATCAAGAAAAATATAATGAGGCAGACAATAAATCAAGAGTAGTCTGGTCAATAATTAATGAAAAAATTGGGAAGCAATCGAAAGGAACGAGCGTGGGTATAAAAGGTTCTCCTCAGTCGGTTGTAGAGGATTTCAACATTCATTCTAGAGGCTCACAATCAACTGACGCCTCTTTATCGCCTTCAGAGTTGGATAACATTACTCGAAATAAAAATTCATTTTTCATGTTCGATGTAACTGAGCGAGAAATATTGCAAGTTGTTAAAATATTATCAAATAAAAAAAGTTGTGGCCCAGACGGTATTCCAATGAATATAATAAAAGAGTCTATACATATTATTGCGAAACCACTTAAATTTATCATCACTAATAGTTTCAATCATGGAATATTCCCAGTAATGTTGAAGATTGCTTCAATCTGGCCTTATGGCCAGTGTATAAAAAAAATGATCCATCACAGATGAAAGAAACATTATAGAGCTGTAAGTTTATTGAGTAATTTCGGCAAGATTTTTGAAAAAATTATATGCAATCGACTAACGAGTTTTTTCAATAAATTCGGTGTCCTTAGCGATCAACAACATGGCTTTGTGAAGGGAAGAAGCACAGAGACGGCGCTGTATAGGTTGACTGAGGTGATTTCTGAGGGTCTCGAGGAGGATGAATTACTTTTAGGATTCTTCCTCGATTTCTCTAGGGCGTTCGACTCGGTCAGCCATGAGTTGCTGTTTCGGAAGCTAGACGCATATGGTGTGAGGGACATGCAATTGTAAAAAGTTACATGAAGAACCGTACTCAGTACGTATCGTTGTCAATAATTGATGGTATGTCCACCGAGTCTAGAAATTTTGAGGGGGTTTCTCAGGGGAGTCACCTCGGACCCTTGTTGTTTTTACTTTATGTAAATGACTTGCCAGATATTTTGCCAAATTGCAAGGAATTCTTTGTGAATTACGCGGATGATTCGAATTTTCTCATTCGTGCCGGAAATCAGAGAGGTGTTCAAGATATTCTTGATGCTATAGTGCCAGCGATTAATCATTGGTGTCTGTCGCATAACTTGTCGTTGAACGCAGAGAAGACCGAGTTCCTACACTTCACTCATAAGTTGCGGAATACAGACTTGGGTCAGATATATTTCAGTGGTAAAGGAATTTGTTTGAAAGATTCCACCAAATTTCTCGGTGCGGTGTAATTTTAGATCAACACCTTGATTGGGCTGAGCATATTGAAAAACTGTGCAAGAGACTGAATACAGTTATCTATACTCTCAGAGTTCTGAAATCCGAGTTCAACATCGAGTATCTTAAGACAGTATATTTTTTGAACTTTCAGTCGAAAATGACATATGGAATACTCATTTGGGGCAATAGTCAACAGGCGATTTCGGTTTTCAAGCTTCAGAAACTTGCCATTAGGTGTATTTATAACCTTAAATTCCGTGAAAGCTGTCGTGGATGTTTCATAAAAAATAATATACTCACTCTTCCAGCAATGTATATTTACAAATGCCTACAATTTGTATTCAAACATCCTGAGTATTTTTCGAAATTCAAGAAAACTGGATCTTACTGTGATTTTTTCATCTTTCCAAAACACCATCTAGCATCGACTGAGAGATCCACCACATATATGTGTATTCGACTATTCAATTGAATGCCGTCAAACATGCGACAGATAGATGATTTTAAATCTTTCCGAGGAGAGATCCACAAACTTCTGCTACATAGGGAGCCTTATTCTATTAATAATTAATTCATAATCAATCAATAATTATTCATTTTGTTAGGTGATCGAACTTATTAATTTCATAGTTTTTATTGACGTTTCTCAATTTCAAGGTTTGTTGTAAATGTTGATTTTTGTTGAATGAAGGTTATTATTATTATTATTATTATTATTATTTCAGAATGCGTCAATTGAATTTCAGATTAGTCAATTGAATTTCAGAAAACATCAAATGTATTTCGGATCACTCAATTGAATTTCATTTGATATTTTCTAAAATTTAATAGACAAATCTGAATAACATTCGATGTTTACTAAAATACAATTGATTAATCTGAAATACAATTGACTAATCTGAAATACAAGTGATGTTTTCTGAATGTCAATTGACGATTTCTGAATTAAAATTGGAAATGCTGTAGTTTTTAGTTACTTTTATAACAGAATTTACATTATTTCGTTTAGAAATTTTTGTTATACAATATATAAATTATTGTTATTACATTGTTTTCATTATTTCTCTATGAAAAACTTCAGGTAAAACTTATCATGAACAATAGATCTATAGAGGACACCTCAGATGGGGGGAGGCCGAATTTTGGGCCACGCCACTGCAAGAAATTTCAGGGCGAAATTCTGTAAATCGGCAAAATTCCCTCGACTTGATAATTGAATCACATCACGGCATTAGCATACCTTGTCTATGTGTGTCGTGAATAAACCTACTCGGCGGTAGGGAATTCCTCTGTATTTCTATTTTGTACGTGGTGTTCTTCGTAGGTGCCCCATTATCCTAATGTGCCCGGTGCCTCCAAGAGGTTAAAAACGGCCCTGAGAGTAACTCGTATATATCAACTTTTTGGCATTCAAAATGTTTCTCTGTAATCGACATTAGTCATATACGAACTAAACTTTTAGAACTTGCGTTTTTGCTGAAGGCTGAAGTTTAGCTTGATGTCAGGAGAGGGTGTGATTGTTTGAGATTCCATCATGGTCATCGATTTCTAAAATATGCCACTACCATTTCATTAACGAAAATATCTGAAAACGATTAAAAGGTAGTACAGACAATTTTTCCTGGAAATAAAGCAATTAATTCCATTTTATCATATAGTATGAAATAACAAAGTTTTCATTTCAAATACGAACGCAATAAATTAGAAATTGAAAAAACTGAATATGATGTCATAATCCTAGTGAAAAAATGGTTCTTAAAAGATTCAATCGTTTTTAGATGTTCCTGAGCTAGAACTACCGTAGGTGTATCAAGAGATACTTTAATCAGATTGATTCGTTTCGTGCTCGAATCTTCAATTATTCTTTTGAACGATAAATCTTGAGTAAGACCACAATAAAATTTTGTATGTTTCAGTAACTCGAATACAGTTTGTTATTTAAGGAAGATTATAGGCATAAGTTAGGTTATTATTTCATTTTTTGTGTTTATAACTATCGATACTAGCAGAATATTGAAAATGAATGGAATCTACAACAAACGGTACACGCATTAGAAAATTAAATTCCTCAAAGAATGAAAATATTATTTCCAGGCAGGAATATCTGTATTTCACGTGAAATTACTTCTTTTAAATGTACAATGGTCCCAATAACAACCATTTTATCTAAGTATTCTGGAAACGGCATCCATTACAAGAGATAATTTCATCAGATTGATTTGTTTCGTTCTCGAATCTTCAATAAAATGGTGTATATTCGAGTAACTCGAATACAATCCGATCCTTGAGAAATTCAATAGATATAATTTAGGTTATGATGTTATTTTGTATTTCTGTGTTTATGAATATCCATACGAGCGGAAAATTGAAAATAATAATAATAATAAACTAGTTTATTTCGATGAATAAACAAATTACATCACTGAGGTACAATTAGAAAATTATAACCTGTACGTGATATTCTAAACTAAATTATAATTCTTGAAATTGTTCTATGAAGGAACAAGTACAAAAAACCAAAAAAATTAACCACAGAGTAGGTAATTGTTTATGCACTGTAATACTCTTTTTACGTTTTCCTCTATAGTACACATTTGACTTCACAATACACAAGGTCATTTTCGGGTATGATTTTCACTAATCGGGTAATTGAATGTCTTCATCGGGTATCAATTTATTGTCACAGTCAGTATTCGAGTCTTATTTTCAGGATTATCCAAAGTTATTTATCAGGGTATTGATAATTTCTCGAGTGTCATAATTCATCCAAGCTTCTAATCTTTTTTTGTATCTCCTAATATTCTTTATATCTGTCAGGTCATCGGGAACTATATTTAAAATCTTTGGTGCGAAGAAGGAGTAACTCCTTTGTCCTATACTTTTTTTGCATCTAGGTGTTTGATACATGCGATTTTTTCTTCTTGTTTTATATTCATGTTCCAATGTACAAACAGGTATCTTCTTCGAAAATACATCCACAAGAATTTTCAAGGCGTATATTTGTCTTATATCTTGCACTTCTGAGATCTGAAACAGTTGTTTGCTAGAAAAAGAACGTTTCTTTTGATGGATTATTTTCAAGACCCATTTCTGGATAACCTCTAGGGGCTTTATGTGGTTGTGATAAGCACCACCCCATCCGATAATCCCATAGCTGATTTGGGATTCAATCAGAGCATGATAGAATATTTTAAGATATTTACTTGACTGGAGAAGTGCTTGAATTTGTAAAGTAGGCCCCTTATCTTGTTCACAACATTCTTTATATGTTTATCCCATCTCAATTGTGGATCGATAGTTATTCCCAAGTATTTCACACTTTTCGTTTGAGCTATGTATGTCTCATTATCGATTACCAGATCTCCCAAATTTGGAAGACTGGGTACAGAGGAGCCAAATAACATATATTGCGTTTTTTCGATGTTGAGGGTAAGCTTATTGTTCTCAAACCATTTCATTGTTTCAGAAAATTTTTGTTCCACTTTTTCTTTCAGTTCTTCCCATGTATTTCCCTCGTATTGAATAACCCCGTCGTCAGCAAAGCAAATCGCATCTTTAGATTCCCTCATTCTAAGTAGGCTGTTGATGTAGATGAGAAACAAAACAGGGCCCAATACAGTACCCTGTGGAACTCCATATGTCATTATCTCCTCCTCGCTCATAGACTTTCCAATCATCACCACCTGCTTTCTATTTGAGAAATAGCTTTTGAGCAATCTGTATATAGGACCTCTGAATCCGTATATTTTCAACTTTTTCAGCAATCTAACATGACACACAGTATCAAATGCCTTACACAAATCAATAAAAACACACAGTGATGGCACAATTTTATCCAAGCATTCATATAATCTACCTATCAGTTGTCTTATAGCATTTCTGTGGATTTCACATCTATAAATCTAAATTGTTTTTTGTCAATTATATTGTATTTTTTGAGGTATTTAACCCTACGTATTTTTATAGACTTTTCAACTATTTTAGCTAAGGTCGTTATTAAGGAGATGGGTCGATAATTATTAATCTGGGAACGGTCACCGCTCTTGAAAATTGGCTTAACAATAGCTAGTTTGAACGCATTAGGAAAACATCCTTTCTCAAAGAATTCATTTATTAGATGCGCCAAAGGGATAGATATTTGTGATTTGATTTCCTTCAAAGTTTCCGATCTTACTGAATCATAACCCGCAGATTTTCTGGATTTGAGTTTTCGTATAATGTCCTGAATTTCTATAGGGTCAACAGGCACCATGTAAAAGGAATTGCACTGTGGATTATCCGCTTCTTCATATTCTTCAGGGGAATCGATTTTATCAGCGTATAATTTGCCTATACTACTGAAATGTCTATTGAATATATCTGCCATTTTCTTTTCTTCCCGAACATTGACTCCTTCATGTTTAATTTGATTTATTTCTGCAGCGTGCTGATTGGAACTTCCGCAAATATTTTTCATGCATTCCCATATACCCTTTGACTCATTTTTACTGTTTTCTACTATTTTCTGGAAGAAGTTCTTTTTTGAATTTTTTATACGTTTTTGAAGTTCATTCTTAGATTTGACGTAATTTGATTTAAGAATTTCATTATTAGGATCTTTTTCGAATTGAATATAGAGGTCATTTTTATTGTTGATTGCTTGAAGTAAAGAAGATGTTATCCACGTTTTTCGGTTTATATCTTTTTTTTTTAGCTTCATAGAATGTGTGTTATCATTTATATGTTTCATTGAAGTTTCCAGGGCCGTCTTTAACCTCTTGGAGGCCCTGGGCACATTAGGATAATGGGGCCCCTACCCACAATACCACATACAAAATAAAAATACAGGGGAATCCTCTACCGCCGAGTAGGTTTATTCACGACACACATAGCCACGGTATGTAAATGCCGTGATGTAATTTAATTATCAAATCGAGAGAATTTTGCCGATTTACGGAATTTCGATACTCGAAAGGGGGAAGGGATTTTTTAGCCTGGAATCCCCTGAAATTTCTTGTGGTGGCGTGGCGTAAATTCGGCCTCCCCTCTATGGATCTATTATTCATGATAAGATTTCTCTGAAGTTTTTCAAAGGGAAATTATGACAAAAATGTTATGAAAATAATTTATATATTGAATAACAAAAATTTCTAAACAAAATAATGTAAATTCTGATATAAAAGTAACTAGAAACTTAACCATTTCCAATTGTATACCTTTTTTTTCATATTCTGTATACCTTTTTTAAAATTTCCGAAAAAAATTTTTTTTCTTTCTATATTATCGAGATAAATAGATTATATTAATTCGAGGTCGTAGATTATGAATATGTTATTACAATTTCGATACTACCAATATTTTGGAAAATATTCGAAAAATTCTAAAAATTTTTAGAAAAATCGGCCAACTTTGAACAGCAGATATGAAAAAAGTATGGATGCTATAGTTTTAGTCTTTCCTCCATATCATAGTACGTTTCTCTGAAAATAAAATAGTGTATTTATCCTTTCTCTACGAGGGATATTTTGGATTTCGTAAATTATTCCGCGAAGGCCCTTTTTTCGGAAAATTCAAATCGTTATAATTTCTACAAAAATCGTTTTATAAAAAAAGTAATTGCATATTCTTAATCTACGCCCTCGAATTAACTAATAACATGAATTTGGTCGATAAATTCGAAAATCGAATTTTTGGCAATTTTTCCATAAATTTTTTTTCTTAATTGATCGACCAAATTGAGATTATAAACTAATTCGTGGGCGTAGATCAAGAATATGCGATTCGTTTTTTTTTTTTAAATTTTTTGTAGAAATTATAACGATTTGAATTATCCGAAAAATAGACCTTTGCGGAAAACGTAACGAAATCTGAAATATCCTTAATAGAAAAAAGGTGAATACACCATTTTATTTTCAAAGAAACGTACTATAATATGGGGAAAAGACCAGAACTATAGCATCCATACTCTTCTTATATCTGCTCTTCAAAGTTTACCGATTTTCCAGAAAAATTTGGGAATTTTTGTAATATTTTCCAAAATATTGGAGGTATCGAAATTCCAATTACATATTCGTAATCTACGACCTCAAATTAATATAATCTATTCACTTCATCAATATAGAATGAAAAAAAATTTTTTCGGAATAATTTTCATATTCGGTATACCTTTTTTTAAATTTTCGAAAAAAAAAAATTTTTTTCTTTCTATACTAACGAGATGAATAGATTATATTAATCCGAGGTTGCAGATTACGAATATGCAATTACAATTTCGATACCTCCAATATTTTGGAAAATATGAAAAAAATTGTAATTCAGAAACCGTCAGTTGATATTCAGGCATCACTTGTATTTCAGATTAGTCAATTGTATTTCAGAAAACATCAAATGTTATTCAGATTTGTCAATTGAATTTCAGAAAATATCGAATGAAATTCAATGAGTGATCTGAAATACATTCGATTTAATTGACTAATCTGAAATTCAATTGACACATTCTGAAATTGAAGTGACTAATCTGAAATACACTTGACGGTTTCTGAATTAATTTAATTAATTTAATTAATTAATTTATTAATTACCCTCAAATAATTACAGGGAATGTCAAGTAAGGATACAATTATATACAGATATATAGCATATCAATAAAACAATCATAAAACACGAAATACAAACATTACACTTGGAAATGGTAAGAATTTGAAAAAAAATTTTATAACAAAATTGCATTCACGTTTTTTAATTTTTCTGTGCAAACATATCCATCAACTTGTCGATAACCAAGCTTCTGGCCACTTTTGTCCAAAGTTAAGTAAGCTCAAAAGTATGATAGACGTGTTTGCGACACATTTAAAGATAGTCCCGAAAAGCTTGACGGTATATTAAAAAACCCTTGAAAACAGGGTAGCACATGAAGTAATTGAGTGATAATTCAACTTTCGAATTGAATTCTGGAAAACTCATATATTTTTTTATAATTTAGGAGTATTTCTCTATTTTTTAGGAATGATAATTTTACCTTCTTTGTATGACTTTTGTTCATTATATCATGGGAAAAATCTCGCGAACCGACAAGTTCAATAGAATGAAATAATGGGGGCGTCATTTTATGCTTTTAGTTTGACTTGGGGGCCCCTTTGGTGCCGAACCTCCCTGCACCGCGAGTTCTGCGTGGCCCTCTGATAAGTACGCAACTGATTTATTGTCTTGTAGCGCTGTCTGAAATTATGTAGTTAAAATGGGGATTTCCTTGGAAGCTTTCCAATGAATACAAGAATGTGATCAACAACCCGATTCGAACAGATGTTTTATGGCTAACCACCCCAACAAATAACACAAACTAATAATTGCTCTTGTGTATACCAGTATGAATGAGCAAGGGTCATAAAAATTGCAACCTTCGAGAACTTGTTGATAAAAGACTCTGAATTCCAATCCATTTGGAATTATTGTGAATGATCACTTCTGCCTTTTTACCTGAAGGTAATTTTAGTACGCGAAAGGTAATTTCGAAATAAAGAACAGTTGAGGTCTTTTCGAATAAATCAGTTATATAATAATATAGGGGAATTTTCTATGAAATGGGGAATTTCCAAATGTTATTGAGGAAATCTTCGATCCTTTCAGTTCGGAACAATTAATCTGAGCGGGGCCCCTATCGATCGCGGGGCCCTGGGCACTTGCCCAAAGTGCCCTAGGCGAAAGAGGGGCCTGGAAGTTTCTACGAAAGATAAAGTCATACTATCAACACTTTCCTGTTCATACATCAGTGAGCACGATTCGTTTACTAAATCTTTCCTTAGTTTTACATAATTTATATATTTTTTATCCTTCTTCTCTGTTTTTTGCTGTGTCAACGCTTTATTATTCGATAGCGTAGTTAGCATGATTGGAAAATGATCTGTAATCAGATATTGTAAAATGTAACCCTGTATGTGTTCCAGTTCATTTTCGAGTTTATCTTTTTTGAGGAATATATGATCTAAACAACTTTTACTCTCAGGTCTAGTGAATTTATTTATTATTGACATGAACCCAAAGGTTTACAAAATATTCTTATATTCATCAATAATTTCGTCATCAGTCAAAAAATCAATATTTATATCTTCAACTAACATGTGTGTGTTGCCTACTCTCCAAATAATCGAAATGATCTGTATTAAAGGCACGCACACACGAATGGGGTGACCTATATACAGTTATTAGTGTTAGACTATTTCCACCAATATTTACTTCTACGGACTTGCTCTCACCCAGATCTATTATATTGTGAGTATAATCTATATTTTTCCTGACGTAAACTATAACACCATCATTTTTGTTCAGTGTTCCGTGGCTGTAAATTGATCGATATCCATTCATGTGATAGAATTCCGTGTTATTTATTTGGAACGTTTCTGATAGTACTATAATATCAAAGTTTACTGAAAGATAGTCTTGGAAGGTTAATAACTCATCGAAATTTTTAGCAATGCTTCTGACGTTCATATGGAATAATTTAAGTTCTCCTGGGTCCACCTGGGTTACCATAATGTTTGAAATTGTTGACATTTTCTACTATTTTTGTGTCATATTTACTCTCCTGATATTCCCTTATATATGGATTCATGATGACTTTAAAAATCAACCAAAAACAGAAAAAAAAGAACTAATTATAAACTTGGATACTCAACTTAAAGTCTCGCTGTACCATTCCTCAGTTTCATGCCTGCTTTAGAGTCCTTTCTTGGTGATGTTTTCTTCTTGGAGACCTTATGTGCTCTTGGAACTCCTGATGACACCTGGATGTTCAGAGATTCAGAATTTGAAGCCGCAGCAATTGTCCTGCTCGTATCTACGTTATCCTCCACGGTTTCCCAATCAGTTTCGCTATTGTCCTGAACTTCTTGATTTTGTAGATGTTTTCTAGGTTTCTTGGAGTATTCAGAGGTTGATGGGGTTGAGGGGGTACTTTGGGGCTTCTTCTCGGGCTGGGATTTCATTAAGTCTTCAACCGTATACTCTTTTGATCCAATTACGAGGCGATTACCACGTATATAGGACTTTATAGATGTGTTCGTTCTGGCCTGGTGAAGATTTTCTTTTGATATTTTAAAATCTCTGTGCTGTTCCTCGGTCAAATCATTGGCTAATCTGACAGGTGTTCCCTTCAAATGTTTTGCTTTCGAGAATATGGATCTTTTCTTCAGATTCGAAATCAATTCCAACTTGATAGGAGAATTTTCTGTTTTTCCCAATCTGTAGCAATCATCAATGTCAACATCCGTCAACTCAATCTCCAACAAACGATGGAGTTCCTCACAGACAAACTTCGGTGTGGGTTTATCTACTGGTTTGTTCAATCCGAAGAAAATTATGTTATTTCTTCTACTTTTTCGATCCGCGTATTCAATATTACTCCTCAGTGTAATGTTTTCACTTTCCAATTGCTCTATCCTATTTTTGAGCGAATGTATCTCCAGCAATAGTCTTGCTTCAGTTCCGAGATCGAGCTCTTTACTTCATTCTTGCTTCTGATTATTTCCTCGTACAACTGTTTCAAAGTAAAATCCGATGTTGAATCCGTAATTTCTTTTTCTTTCGTCATCACAACTTAGACAAAATCGTGTATGTATGCAACTCTTTAGAGGTATCGCGTCAGTTTATCGTTTCCTCTGCGAATTCTGAATTAACACGCCGGGTCAATTCGGAAAAACGTAAATTACTAATGTATTTGAAGTGATAGTAATGATGATTGAATATTGGTTGAATAATGATGATTGGAATATTCAAAAAACTATCAATGCATTATAGATCAAAAGCTCCAGAAAGAATGAAAATATTATTCCCAAGTAGATTTGTACTTGACCAAGAAATTCCGTATTTGATATGTATTATGTATACTGGCCAGAAGGATAAGTCGGTTTTCAAATTCACGTTTTTATCAGAGCGAGTAATATGGAGAGATTCAAAGAACAACCGTTTCCAAACATATGTTTCACTGCCTATTCAGCGATTTGATCTCAAAGGTGTGTGAAGACTTTCGAATTTTGCATATTCCGTGTGCGCCGCTTAGTTTTTTCGTATTATTTTCTTTATGTATTGTGATGCTTGACCTATGTAATATTCTAACAAGGATCGCATGATAAATTTCATCCTCAATTGATGAGTACTTCAGTGTGTGATTTCTGTGTTAAAACCAAGAAAGATTTTGATGTGTGATGTATAGTATATCCAACGAGAAGCGATAGCGCCAGTAAACAACTATTTAGTTGTTTACTGACGCTATCGTAGGCGTACATTTGTACGCCTACAGAGTTATGAATATTTTCATTGGCTTGCGTTTAGTGCTTTCTCCGCCTTCTCCAGATCTGTATTAAGAAACTCAATTGATTAATCTGAAATTCTCAATTGCTTGCATCGGGTCCTGATGAATTTGGTCACGCCTTGTCGTTTTGGCGCGCTATCTCTTCTCGTTGGACTGACTATAGTTTTGAGATTCCCTCCCTCTAGAGCAGTACGCCTACGACTTTTCATTCCACCTCATCCTGCTATCAACATTAACAATGTGTTGATAGTTCAGATGTTTTACTTCTTGTCGGGGTTTCTCGAGATTATGATATTTTCATTGTTTCACTTGTCTATGCTTCCTTCAATCACGTCGGTGAAAATTTTTTCATTTATGTTTATCTTTATTTGTACTTATTTGTTCATTTGTGCCCTTATTCTTCAACATTTGTGATGGTTTCCTGGACGGGTAATTACTCTATTTTTGTTCATTTGTTATCCCATGTAATGATCTCATTTAGCCCTCCAGAAAAAAAAAACCCTGATGATGGTCTTCAATTAGACACAATAAAAATCTCACACTGAAGTACTCATCGATTAATCAATTCATGTAATATGCGGCAGGTATACAGTTTTGACATTTTATCTTATGAACGACATTGCTGTTAAGGGAAATGTTATCTCCCTGTTTCAACCTACTGAAGATATTCGAGGCAATAAGGCTTCAAAGCTCCAAAACGGCATTATTGAAAAAATTATTTAGAACTGCTCAAGTCACGGGGTCGTCGTCAATGAGAATCTGAGTTGGTCTGACCACATTTATGATACCTGTACAAATGCTTCCAGAGTATTGTATCTCCTAGAAAGAGTATTTGGAAAGTGTAACATCAGTACCTGTCTCTCTCTCCATGTATTGTTTTATGAATGCATTGCACGAAGAAAGAATATGTATGATTTAAAAAATTTTAAATATGGTCGTCTCTCGGAAAGATTGCTGAAAAAATGCCGTGGCTACAAAAATTTTCACAAAGGAAAAGAGTGATGGATTCCCTAATTGAGTTAGAAACTAAGAAAATTTTATTTATATTTGAAATATTATTATGCCTACCTGCACCCAGACTGAAAGATTGATTAGTTGTGACGAAGAGATCTGATGTGTTATTCTTGTTCCAGTCATTGTGAAAGATTTCAATCTCGGAACCAAAACAAGTGAACATTAAACAAAGAAATGCCTTTTCTCCCTGTTATTATGTCTATGATTGTAATGTCTACTCAACACAAATTATACTTCTTAAAACGATCCATGTGCTGACAGGGATTAGTACTGTAAAAACGTGTTGGCATATTGATTTTCTCCACAAAATGAGGATTTATAAGTACCACATAATAATTTGAAAGTTATTTGGAAGTGATGAGTTGGGTTAATGTAATGGAATCCACGAAAAAATCTGAGGTGGAAAAACAGAAACGGTCGAGTCATATTAACGCAGTTAATTGCTAAAAACATTAATTTCTTCAATGAAATCGTATATTTCACTCCGTCGAAAATCAGTTAGTTTACGCCGATAATAGGAAATTTCTCACCTCTGCTACTACCACTCTATATACTAGGGATGATGAGAATTTGTCCATAATTCCATTTTCCAAGAACGTGATATTCGAATTTAACCCTGCTGCCCAAGTACCTATAGGCGTTGTTTTATCAGGTGCACCATCTCGAACGTCAACAAGAGATAACGTCATATCAAACTCCATGTGACTGAAGCCGTTCCCAATTATTTCGAATGCACCATAGGTCAGTTCCTCAGAACTTTCCATCAACTCCTAAAACATTTGAATAAATATTTTGAAATGTCAAACAACCATATCCTCTTATCAATGTTCAATATACAGAAAAGAAGTTATTGAAATTTTAAGGCCTCTTCAAGTCTTCTCATCGTTCATGAATTCAGTCACTATCCTTACGACTATTACTTTTACCTTCTTCAGTGCACTTTCCAAATCAATTGCGGACCTTTTTGGGCTGTTTTTACCGTCGTATTGATCACAGGTTATATAATTTGTTTTGTTCCATTTCTGCCAGCTCCCATCAGTAAACATATTCCTAAAATTTAAATTCATGAATAAATTCTTGAAATATTTTATGGCTGATTAGATTCGATTTTAGTTCGAAATCCTCATCAGTTCTCTCAAATGGAACACAATTACATAATTTCAGATTTTCGAAACTTACAACTAAAAAAAAAAATTTAAAAAACATACACACACCATATACAAGTGAAGAAACGGGGTCGGAAATTGTCAGAATTATCAACTTATATGAAAATATAAGTGAAACCTTTTGTGGTTCCGATGTCAATTTCGTTGTCATAAATTAATAAAATATTTACATATTTGTGTTGAACAACAAACTTTTATTTATTTTCGATTTTTCTAATTGAATAATAATAGGCGGTATTTAACTTCTCTATATCAGTTCTTTTGGTAATTGAATTTTTCTCCTGTTTTATAGATATCATCTCGTCTAATAACCGTTTCTTCAAATTCACTTGACTACCTAATATTTCTACAGAGCAGGGATCGAAATTAAAAGAGTCGAGAAGAACTCTTATATATAAATATGAACAATATAAACAGAGCAGAACAGAAAGCTCTTAAAGAACTCCAAACAGATAACTCCATAAAAGTGCTCCCAGCAGACAAAGAAAATGAGACTGTCATTCTTGATGTGGAAACATATAATGAGAAAATCCAAGAGGTCCTGGAAGCAGGAGAATACCAGAAATTAAAAAAAGACCCCACATCTACAGTGGAGTCTTTAAAATCCTGCACAAGTACAAAAATGAGTTTCCTGACAACCTTACAAGAACAAAACTCACACCTCACTACAGTAAATCTCCACATCTATATGGTGTTCCAAAAATACACAAGGAAAACATCCCGTTGAGACCAATCGTCAGTTCAAGAAATTCCCCATGTCAACCTTTGGCAAGATTCCTCCTGAAAATAATTTCTCCACTTAGGCCATACACCATCAATGGTCAAAAACACTGGTCATTTCATAGAAACCATACGTGAAGAACAAATCTTGGACCAAGACATCATGGTCAGTTTTGACATCAAGAGCCTTTTCACTAATGTCCCTACCAAACGAACCCTCGAAATCGTCAAAATTAAACTCGACACAACATTGGCTGAGAGAACCACCTTGAGCGTTAGAGCAATCATTGAAATGCTTGAGACTTGTATCAATACCACGTACTTCCAGGTGAACAACAACTTCTACCAACAAGAATTTGGTCTGGCAATGGGCTCACCTTTATCTCCAGCTCTGGCTGATATATACATGGAAGATTTCGAGAAGAGAGCATTGGAACAATTCGTATTCAAACCGAAAATATGGCGCAGATATGTAGACGACACTTTCGTGATCTGGCAACATGGAAGTGAAAACCTGGACAGTTTCCTAGAACATTTGAACAACATAAAGGAATCGATTAAATTTACCATGGAAATCGAAACTAATAACCAACTACCTTTTCTCGATGTACTTGTTCACAAACAGAATGGAACTCCCAGGACTACAGTCTACAAGAAACCAACCAATACGGACCAATATCTCCACTTCGAATCGAACCATAATTTGAACACCAAAATGGGTGTAGCCAGATGCTTATATAACAGAGCAACCAAGATATGCTCTAATCCAGAAGATCGTCATGAGGAGTTCCACAACATAACAGAAACCCTCAAGAGAAACGGCTACCCCAAGAAGATACTTCAAAAAGCCAGAGAAACACTAATAGAGCAATAACTAACAGACAATGAACCGACCGAAACGATAACTTCTGTCATACCATATGTGAAGGGGTTATCCGAGAAAATAAGAAGAATTGGTAACAGATACAACGTTAGAACAGCATTCAAGACCAATGATACTGTCAGGGAAAAACTCACGAAGGTGAAACCTGACAACGAGAATCAAAATACCAAAAATTGCATCTATGAAATACCATGCGAATGTGGCAGATCCTACATTGGTGAAACTAAACGCCCTCTGAAAGTAAGAATCAAAGAGCACCAAAGACTAGCTCAACTAGGAGAAACAGAAAAATCCAGGCTAGCCCAACATGCTTGGAACGAGGACCACAACGTCAAATGGGACGAAGCTTCCATAATATCAAAGGAAGAAGGATGGAGGAGAAGGAAATTGAAAGAAGCGGCTTTAATGGCGATAACTCCCAACCCAATCAGCGCGCCTTCTCTGGAAATGAAGAATATCTGGATGCCCGTACTGAGATCTGAGTTAAGGAGGACGAACGCGGCCCAAAGAAGCAATTAGTCCTGACATGAGCCAGTCCTGACGTAGTCTAACCTACTGTGCAAACCAACTACACAAGAGATAAGTACAGTTGATTCATGACTTCTTCTTCTTCTTCTTCTTCTTGAAGTGAGACTGAGTCTTGTCAATTCTGTCATCAGCCTTCTTGTGACATTGATGTTTATTATTTATTCATGACATTTATGTCCAAGTGTCAGAACAACTCGAGTTAAATGAGAATTTTCTACTTCAGTTGACTGTTAGTCAGAGTGGGTTGAGTTGCGGAGTTTGCACCTCTGACAACTCGCGTTTGCATTCTCACAACTCAGTTGGATAGTATGGAGCGCAAAAGTCCAAACGGAACAAGTTTGGCAAAGACCGGTCCTTCTCAGGACCAACAACACCCTGATGACGGCAGGCGAATGCTTGCCGAAACGTCGGTAAATTCCAACAGTATAGATAATGGAAATAGCCCAAATAATGTACCAACAAATATTCCATTATCAAGAATATCTCGTTCACAATAAGAACTCTTACATGTTCCGCTAGTCCTGTATTATTTTCCTTTTTGTTCTTCAAAGGATTGAGGATGTTGAGGTAGTCTCTTTTATGCTCGGAAATTCGGTCTTTAAGGTAGCGACCAGTTTGACCAATATATGTGGCTGGACAGTCATTACAAGATATTTTCTTTACGATATTACTGAGTAGTTTTTTGGGGGTTGCACTATTAGTCTTTGTGAAAAAATTTTCAGTAGTATCATCAGATTTGAAGGCAATGTCGATGTTTTATTTGGTGAATTTATTTTTGATTTTTTCTCCTAGATTTTCAACATAAGTTATTTTGAAATATTTTTGGTTTTCTTCATCTCCCTGTGTTTTGTGGTACTCAGGTTTTCTTTTGTTTAGAATTTTTTCTAGAATTTTACTATCCTACTAGATAGTTATTTTTTTTAGAATTTATTGTATTCTAATGATGTTTTTTCATGAAATTCACTGTCGGAAAGTTTGAGAGCTCTATTTTTTAAATTATTTGTTATGTTGATTTTCTGTGCCATGTGGTGTTTCGAGTTAATATTGAGTACTCTCCCGGAGAATGCTGGTTTATGGTACCAATCTGTTATTATTTTATTATCTCGTCTAATCAGCAAAGTATCCAGAAAAGGTAGTGAATTGTTTTGTGATTCAATCTCAACCGTGAACTTCAAGCGAGGATGAATGCTATGAATACTGCTAGGATTTCATCTTTTTTGTCTGAAGGAATCATATAATGATGAAGATAGACCAACTTAGCAACTGATCAGATCAAAACATCAAAGAACCGACGAATTAAATAACATATTGAGGAAATGGATTGAGCAAACAAAGTTGTTTCTACAAACCAACGACAATATTATCAGAATTAAGGCAGATAAAAGTGAGACAACAGTTGCCATGTTCAAGGAAGAATACGACCAAAAAGCTTATAATATTTTGGATGATAACACAACTTACTGCCAAATAAATGAGGATCCAAATTGTAACAAAATTATACAAAGAAAAGAAGATACGAAAATACTTACAAATTCTTGAAAAGCACTAATGGTCTATGTCCTAGGATATATTTCTTGCCAAATATCTATTAAATAAATGATAGTTGAGGGTAGATAAAATGCCTTATTATGGTGAAACTAATTTATTTTTTACGACTGCAAATGCACGTCCGCTCAACTAGTTTGGGTGAAGTATAACCATCCTAGGGAGCTGAGTAACAGGACGACTGGAACGCAAGGGAAAAAAAGTTGGAATTAGTTGAAAAAAGTAGGGAAGGAAATATAACTTACGATGCAGCAGCCCTGTTAAGGCTTTTCAACTGAGCAGGAAAATCGACCGCCAGACATCGTTGTCAACATATATGATACAATAAAACATACACAAAGGTCTTACACTGAAATATCTACATTTTCTCTTTGAAAATTCTGGTGTCAAACGAATACTAACTATACGAATACTCAACTATCAATAATGGTTGACGCCAAAGGGTTTGGAGGAGTCATGAGTTATAAAATAAATAACGCTTTAAGCCCCTTATATAACCTCAGTAAATATTTAGCCCAACTTCTAAACCACGCTTCTGAGAAACACGATAGATTCACCAAAATTCTTTCGAGTTAGTGAAATATTTATACACTTTCATAATTCCAGACAACTACATAATAATTTCACTAGACGTAGTTTCACTATATACGAATATCCACTTCACTGGCAAAAGCAGTGATCGAAAAAAATTTGGTGAAAATTGAGCCATTTTTACAAATGTTGACGTTTTGCATCGAAAATAGTTATTTTGTGTTTAATAATAGATTTCTTAGGCAAATATTTGGACTAGAGATGGGGAATAATTTGGCAACGTAACATCTGATGTAGTAAAGGTGGAAGTTCAGAATTTAGCCATTGATAAATTGAGTTTCAGGATAACATTTTTCAAAAGATATGTTGATAATATTGTCACGTCAATTCCTTCAGATGAAAAGGATGATATCCTAGCAGTGTTTCCCGCATTAATCCCCGCTTGAAGTTCACGGTTGAGATAGAATCACAAAACAATTCACTACTTTCTCTGGATACTTTGCTAATTAGACGAGATAATAAAATAGTACAGTTACCATAAACCAACATGTTCCGGGAGAGTACTCAATTTTAACTCGAAACACCACATGGCACAGAAGTTCTCAAACTTTCCGACAGTGAATATCACGAAAAAAATATCATTGAAATACAATCAATTCAAGAAAAAAAATAAATATCCTACTATATTTCTGAAAAAAATTCTGAACAAAAGAGAACCTGAGTACCACAGAACACAGGGAGACAAAGAAAACCAAGAATATTTCAAGATAACTTATGTTGAAAATCAAGGAGAACAAATCAAAAATATATTCACCAAATTAAACATCAATATTGTCTTCAAATCTGATAATACCATTAAAAAATTTTACACAAAGAACTTACTAATATCGTATATAAAATATCTTGATTGACTGTCCAGTCACATATATTGATCAAACTGGTCGACCTTAAAGACCGAATTTCTGAGCACAAAAGAGACTTCCTCAACATCCCCAATCCTTTGAAGAACAAAAAGGAAAATAATACAGGACTAGCGGAACATGTAAGAATTCTTCTCGACTCTTTTAATTTCGATCTAGGCTCCTTAGAAACATTAGGTAGGCAAGTGAATTTGAAAAAACGGTTATTAGACGAGATGATATCCATAAAACCGGACAAAAATTCAATTAACAAAAGAACTGACAGAGAAGTTAAATACCGCCAATTATTATTTAATTGGAAATATCAAAAATAAATAAAATTTGTAGTTCTTCACAAATGTGTAAATAGCCACAATACACCAATAAAATGGTTAATAATTCAATAACATCATATCAGTCTTTTCAAAGACCTAGGTGCGAGCAGTAGTTATTCTCTTCAATATTTAATTAATTTATGACAGCGAAATTGACATCGGAACCACAAAAGGTGAATATGTAACTTGATAATTCTGACCAATTCCTTCACTTGTATATTGAGTGTGTATGTTTTTCAAAAATAAGTTATAAGATTTTAATTGTTGTGAGTTTCGAATATCTGAAATTATGTAGTTGTGTTCCATTTCAGAGCCCAGATGAAGATTTTGAAATAAAATCGAAACTAGTCGTCCTTTCTTCCGAAACGTTTGAAATAAACCTCGGTTGCTTATTTAATTAAGTTACCGATTTTCATCTGAACATATTTCACAAATCTTACTGGTTCCGGAATTATTTCCGAATATGTGCATTATGGCCGTTTATTCCTATGAATGTTTTTATTTTCAGTTTTTCTGAACATTAGAAAAGTACAACATCGGTCCCGTAAACGGCATTTTTTCATATATGATTTAATTTGAAGACGCATAATTGAAATCGAAAATTCCGGACATTTTCGACGACGCAGGATCGCACTGTGCCTCCTCTCCTCCGAGGTTACAAAAGACGGGGTTTAGGCCAGTCAATAAAGTCTCTGAATCGCAAGTAATAAGCAACAGCGTAATTTTTTGATATGTTGTTGGGGACGGTAAAACATGAAGGTATAAAATTTTTCTACCCTCTGGGGGGAACGCTAGGGGTTAAAAGGGGTGAAGAAGGTTTTTTGTTCATAACTTCGGGAAAGAAATTGTTCGTGGGTAGAAATTTTGAAGGATGGTGTAATAAATAATTATCAATCTTGTATAAAAATTTCCACCTTTTTTGTTCGATGCAAAATTTTTTATTAATGAAAAAGTACAATTTTTGAAATAACACTGGTAACAAAATTCTGACAAGGTGGGAAAGTTAATACAAAGTTGTTTATAATAGGATCATTCAGTTACTGAAGTTTCTACCTCTTTTGACCAGTGGAAAAGCTGAAAGCAGCTACGAGATTGCCTCGGAGTCTATCGAGGCGTTCGGCGCGCGATCAGGGGATCGCGATGAAGACTCAGGTACAGACGCGGCCTACGATATTTAACAGGCCGGAATGTTGCCTTAAAACGCGACGTTGCCTATTGGGCTCGAGGTGTTAAGCATGCTGAGGTGTTACACGCCAGTTGCAGGTTTCAGTTCCGTGAGGAAGGTCGGAAGGTGTGAGAGTAAAAGCGTATCCAAAATTCGACAGGGAAGCGTGTAAAGAGGTTTGTGTTTTTTCGCTGTGTGCGTGTGATTGGTTTTTTAATCAACAAAGAAAGTGAAGATAAGTGTTGCAGTTGCAAGATCAGTTTGTATCGGTTCATCATTGAATTTTTCGACTTTAAGTGTTCATATCTGGAAGGAATAATCAACAGGGAGGTTTTTCATTTTAATATTTATTTAAATTTCATTTGGAAATCTTAGATTTGAGTACTCTGCCCCGATTGCAAAAGCAACTATAAGTCCACTAATGAGAAAAGAAGGTGTTAGTATTCAGAAGTTAGAAAATGGCTTAACGCAATTCATAGAGAAAGTAGTTTTAAAATCAACGAAGACAATTTAGTTTGTATAAAACATTTTGGAGATTCCCATATTTTGAAAAATAACTCTTATCCAACCGCCTAAGGTTCAGTCGTTCAGTTATAAATATACCGCGAGAAATTCCTAAATTAACTACTGATGATGCATTTCCTTCAATTTTTCCAAATCAACTGAGTTACATGACGTCTTCAATTGCTCCAAAAAAAACTGATCCTGAGGTATGGAGACAAAAATTAGTTGTCCATTATGATTATGCTTACATCGATTGCGACAAACAAGATCAGATCGATTCATTTTCAGACTTTGGTGGTCATTTCAAAGACAAGGCAATTTCTCACTTCTTTTACAACGTTGTAGAAAAGGACACTGCTCAATTCTACAATATAAATTTCAGAGAGACGTTTTGAAATGTTTATTTACTTGAGATATTTATCACGACAAATTTAATGTTCACTATGTCAGCAGGTTTCTGAAATTATCTTGAACAAATTTCCCAAAATTTTGAGTAATATCTTCCTTAATAATTGGTCTATAATGGTTAGTGATAGAATCCTAAGAACTGCTCCTTCCGACAGTAAATTACTAACTTTTAGTCGTCAGTTATCAGAATTGTTTTTATTTATTCAGACTTTATTATAGGATTTATTTTATGTTAAAAAAAAATATGTTCAGAATTGAATCATTTTCGATAGCGAAATAATATTTTTTTCCTCTTCTGATATTCATCCACCTATTTTATTCGCTTCAGAAAGTAAAATAAATTTCATTCTGATTGTAATTTTGTGGAACTCAATAACACAGCTAGGTAGCTGGAGGTAGGAGGAGGTCCTCGTGGTGAGTTCTGGATTATTTGCGATAAAATATTGAGAAATTAATCGCAAATAAACGAAATGCTGTTTTGTTTTCCTCCCTACAGTTCTTTATTACATTGTGAATTGAAATAAATTCGAAATTATATCGAAAACAGTGCGAATTGCACAAGAAAAACGTATACTGTCTATATCTACGCGTAATACTAGACACGCTACTCGTAACAACGGCAACGTCTAACCTTCCGGCCTGTTAGATTTAGTAGGCCGTGGTACAGAAATGGCATGGAGAACCCGAAAATAATATGCTACGGAATACTCATACCGCCTTTGTATATGGTCCCAAGATTTGTTATCGCTAGTCATATTGTAAACTCATATTTTTGCGATATCCGATTTTTCCAAAGCATTTGAAATTTTGAATATCGGGGACCAAGGTTCCAACGGATTTCTTTT
This sequence comes from Hippodamia convergens, assembly GCA_038502775.1. Classification (NCBI taxonomy): domain Eukaryota; kingdom Metazoa; phylum Arthropoda; class Insecta; order Coleoptera; family Coccinellidae; genus Hippodamia; species Hippodamia convergens. Next base: position 62,835 of record JAVSIQ010000317.1, read on the forward strand.
ACCAAGGAATCTCAGCAGCAACTTCGAGGTTTCTTCGCTTATGAGCTCGCTCCTTACCCTCTATCTCTTTTCGATGAAAGTGGCATGCGAAAAAGCAAAAAATCTGTTCTTTGTGATCTGTTCACTCCAACTGACGACAATGTGACTTCAGGGGATGTACAATATGTTATCGATGGTGGACACTTGCTACATAAAGTTATATGGCGGAGTGGCGACGTGTACGGTGAAATTTGCAAAACATACATCAACTATATTCGGAAACATTATGGCGATCGTGTCACCGTTGTTTTTGACGGGTATCCAGAAGACGTCACAGCCAGGGGTACGAAAACTGCAGAGCGTCTACGTTCAATGAAAATTTTCTCAGTTGATTTCTTTTTAGACGAATCCATGCCATCAACAACAAGCCAAGAGAAGTTTCTGTCAAAGGACAAGAATAAGGCCAGATTAATAACTTTGTTGATGTCAAAACTGCAACATATTGGATACAATGCTATACAGAGCAACGAAGATGCTGATATATTGATCGTTGCAACTGCTCTGAATCTATCTTCAGTCTACGAGAAAGTCGTCATTGTAGGAGAAGATGTCGACTTGCTCGTTGTATTAACTGGCGCGGAAGAAATGAAACGCAATGTCTACTTTATGAAGCCCGGAAAGGGAAAGTCCTCGAAACATGTATATTCCAGTGACAGTCTGAAAGACAAAACTTTAAGACCGTACCTCATCTGTTTTCAATCGAGGAAAAAAAGAATTGAGGTCCCTTGTTGCCAAACATGAAGACATCCGTCCAGCCCTCGACTGCTTCAAGATTGCCAACGCAGACCCAGTCATCATTGTCGATGCCGGAGAAAAAATCATGGCTCGAATGTATGGAGGGAATTCGCTCAAATGCTTGGACGACCTACGGTACGAAGAATTCGCACGTTCTATAACAAAGAGCAAATTTAACATTGCAGCAGCTGCAGCACAACATTGGTATAGCGTTTACCATCAGGTCCAGCAGTGGATGGGTGAGTTGAGATCTAATTAAATCTCATTACCTAAAAAAATTTTTTTCATTTTTCTTTGACTACTTGTAAACAATATCTGTTTTAACGTTATTAATTATAATTATTTGCTATCCTGCAAATGCGAAAAAAGATGCGACGATTATGCGGCTGTAGAAAAGATGGACTAATTTGCTCCGAAATTTGCTACTCTTTTCATGGACAAACGTGTTCAAACGCCAAGCTTATTGAAATTGATGAAATACAGGATGATATTGAGATAGATTCAGTTCAAAAAAGCATCTTCATTGCCGAAAATTATCAATTTGGTGAACCGCAAGATGAGTTTCTTGATTCTGAAGACATCGAGGCAGAACCAGATGAGGAAACAACCTTTGAAGAACCTCAGAATGACGGACCGCTGGATGATTCCAGTTTACCTGGACCTTCCACGAGGAAAAAAAGGCGAATATCGAATAGCGAAGAAGTTGGTTAATTGTTGATACTTTGTCAAAACTGAAATAAAAGTTGTTTTTTTTCATATGTAATAATTTCTTAAAATTTTTGTATGATGAATCCAGTGTTTGAATATTTTCATAAAGCTCACTGAAAAAAAATGCGTACAAAACGCAAATATTCAATACGCTTTAATTGATACTTGAAAGAAAAATGAGTACGTATTTTTGTATATTAACTGAAATATTCCCGGAAGCACATTGATCCATTCGATATTTATTCCTTCAAATGATTGGGAATGGCGCAGAGACTGAGTATTCAATCCCGCTCGAGCGAAATTATTACGTAGCATAACATTTTCGGGTTCTCCATGCCATTTTTTGTACCTGAGTCATCATCGCGATCCCCTGATCGCGCGCCGAACGCCTCGATAGGCTCCGAGGCAATCTCGTGGCTGTTTTCAGCTTTTCCACTGGTCAAAAAAGGTGGAAACTTCAGAAACTGAATGATCCTGTTATGAACAACTTTGTATTAACTTTCCCACCTTGTAAGAATTTTTTTACCAGTGTTATTTCAAAAATTGTACTTTTTCATTAATAACAAATTTTGCAACGAACAAAAAAGGTGGAAATTTTCATACAAGATTGATAATTATTTATTACACCATCCTCCAAAATTTCTACCCACGAACAATTTTTTTCCTGAAGTTATGAACAAAAAACCTTTTTCACCCCTTTTAACTTCTAGCGTTCCCCCCAGAGGGTAGAAAAATTTTATACCTTCATGTTTTACCGTCCTCAACAACATATCAAAAAATTACGCTGTTGCTAATTACTTGCGATTCAGAGGCTTTATTGACTGGCCTAGCTCTCTTCAGCCAGAATTAATTACGATTGAATTGCGAATTACGATTGACTGCCTACGAGTTTACCAGTGATTACATATTCATTTTTTCTTTACTTTTCTTTGCTTCGAGCCCGAACCGTAAGTAAACCAAGGAGACCGATATTTGACTGGCCCGGTTGTTTAGAACTCACATCACCGTTGTCTCGTTAAACACCACGAGTAGACGGACGAGTTTTACCGGCCTCAAGGGGACGGAAGATTCCAACCGACGAATACTAAATTCTGAACGTTCAACTTTTCCATTCAGATTCTTGGGTCAATAAATACATATTAATTCTGGCTAGTTCTGATCGGGAAAACGTTTTGAACCGTGTAAGACGCTCACATTCAGACCTGTTTTGTAACCTGTAATGTGATAGATATTATGTTCCTTTTCACCTGTGTCATAAACTAACAAAATCACATCATTTTACCTTTTCCCGGCATTTCCCGATTAGTAAAGTCATAGTTTTTCCTTCTGGGAAACAGAAACATATATTAACAGTTACTTTACTTTTGACTAGAAAATTATCGCTAACAGCCTAGATAAACCTGAATCCTGCCTCCAGCTAGAGACTACCTATGCCTTTTGTTGATCTTCTCCCCATCTAAACCGATGTTTCTTTTTCAGCAATGGCGATGTTACGTCGGAGAAGTTTTCAATGAAGCGACGGTACCAGCCTGCAGGAGTTGCAAATCGGCGCCACTCCCGGATGGTTCGTGGTGCAGGAAATGACACTATTGAAGCAACTTTGTCTGGATCAGTACAGATGCCTTTGGATGTTACGACATGTCCCAGATATTTTAAAAATTTCCTTACAAATTCGCTTTTTTCTGGGTTCAGACGAAGGTTGGCTTCTTTCAATCGACGAAATACCTCCCTCAAATTGTCCAGATGTTTGTCTGACGTTTCTCCTGGTACTACTATGTTGTCGAGATAGGCAAACGCTTTGGGTGCAGACCAAAGGGCATCACTGTGATTTGGAATAGTTCTCGTCCTGGGACATTTAAGGCGGTAATCGGGCTTCTCGATTTCTCTAACGGTATTTGCCCGTATCCCTGCTTCAGGTCGATAATCGAAATGTACCTGGCTCTTCGCTGTTTGTCCAGTATTCAAGAAAAGTAAAGTAGGGGTTAGGCAACTTTCTCCGAGACTTAGTTGACAACATGAAAATCTATGCAGAAATGATATTTACCATTATTTTTCCTGACCAGTACTCCACGGTGATTTAGAGGGTTCGATAACTCCTTCCTCTAACATATGGTCCACTTCTTCATTGAAGATTTTCTGCATCTTTCTGTTCTGGGTATCGCTGTTTGATCGGTTCAGTGCCAGGTTTCAATTTGATTTTATGCTCAATCAGGTCGGTAGTACCATGTAGTGTCTCAAATCCCCCCAATTCTCTGGCGAGTAAAGTATCTAGTTTCTCCTGCTGTTCTGGGGTCAGTTCTGACAGTTGTTATTTGGTGGTGTAAGCTTCCAGAACCTGTTCTTTGACATGGGTCGGTTTTGAAATGAATGTTCTCTCCAGGTAAGATTCTGCGGTGTTGAGGTTAACTGAAAATTTTTAAGGCGAAAGAACATCCATTCCCAATATAATGTCCACAGGGAATTCAGGAATCAGCAGGAATCTTACATCAGCTAATGTATAATCTTCTATTCTGACGGGGGCTGTATAACGTTTTGGCGTGATGGTGGTGGTGCCATTGGCGATCATAACCACTCCATGATCTACTGGTTCTCCTGGGACTCCTTGATCCTCGAATAGATCTGCCACGGCTTGGCTGGAGAAGCTCCGGGTTGCTCCTGTGTTTACTAGAGCTCGGAATGGCTCACCAGCTACGTATATCTCTACTAAAGATCGGTTGTCGTTGATGATCGTCAGTGCCAACGGAGTCAGTGCTTCCGGAGCAATGGTCGACTCCATTTCCATACCCCCGGTTAGTTTTCCGAACATGGGGAGTCTCTTGACAATATTCCTTCACTCTGGCATCTGGAACAGAACAGTCTCACCCTTCCACGGCATTCTCGACCCATGTGGCTATATCTATCACATCGGAAACACTGGGTCTGAAAGGAAACTCTCCTTCTAAATCATTCTTCGTTTTCATTTTCGTTCGATTCAGTTTGTTGTTCCTGAGCTGAAGTTGTGAGTCGGCGACGATCATTGTTTAGATTCTAGGAATCTTGTCGATTTGGCTCGGTTTGGGTTGAGGTGAGGTTGGACGGTTTTCTCTTTGTGCAGGAGGAACGGTGTATGGGGCACTTGGTTGTCTGGCACCCAAGGTTGAGTTATCTGTTCCTGCACAGCCGTCTATAGAGATAGCCTGGAACTAAGTCTGGCAACGCCGTATGCGAAGGCAAACCGTAAGTATACTCGTCCGATGCGGTAGCGCGGGATATCATGTTATTTCGAATTCAAATCATTTGCAAATTCATCAAATGAATTTTTTGCTGGAAGAAATAAGAACATAAGACCCTACTTAGTCAAAAAGTTGAATATCTTAATTACTCCTATTAAAAAATCTCACGATTGTAGTTGAATCTTGGTTGGAAATAAAAGGTAATTCTCTGAATTATAAGTTAGAAAGAGAATTGGATATTCAAATCATTGTTCAGCAAGAACCACGGGAAGGTGTAGGGCCAACTCTTGCAAAAAAAAAATTAAATCAAATTCTCTACGTGAACAAAACAAGTATTCTCAACATTATTATAAACTCAGTATATGTAGACATCCAAGTAAATGAATAAATGGATATAAGATGTTTACACAACAAATATTGAAATTTTCGACATAAAGACATTAAAGAAGTAGGCATCTTATCAGAGGCCAAAAAACTTGTCGAAACTCCAGCTGATGGCAATGTTTTGGAGATTCCAACAATCCGAAATTCCACATCTGACTCATTTTCATCTGCGAGACAGTCCCATCTGGCGGTCTCCATTTTGACCACAATGTTGACAGTGTTGCCATCGATGAGGCGAAACACCAAACTGTTTCGACCGCTGAGAAATCATCTGAATGGACCAAAGTAACGAAAAAAAATAAAAAAAGGAAGACTCAGGAATGAAACGATGAATGCCTCAGATGCGAAAATAGATGCACCCAGTAAGCCACCATCAAAAATTATGAAGCATACCTCGACGCCTATAATTGGCACTATGAAGTCGAGTTCTCTAAATGCTGTGCCTAAAAGCCAGTTGACTCGTATGCATGTCTCACGTCTCAGCCTTGAAACATCATTACAAGATGTTCAAAATTTTTTGGAAACCCACAATATATCGTGGGTTTCCGTTGGTTATAACTGACGTCACATGTGAAAAGTTGAGTTCGAAGCTGGTTGAGACAGATTCACGACGCGCAAGTCATTCTAATTTAATAAAGATCTTACACATAAACACTCAGGGTATTTCTAATAAGTATCCATTGGTTGACGTTTTATTGTTAAGTAACGATTATCCTGATTTTGTTTGTTTCACGGAACATTGGATCACTGAACGGAACGATAGGGACGTCTTTAATTTGAGCGGGTAGGTCCGCGTAGCCGTATTCTGCAGACGCGATCGCATTCACGGGGGTAGTGTGATTTTTGTCAGGTCAGCAATCGCATCGGAGTGCTCCGGAATCTCATACCTTGAACCTTTGAGCGAGGAAATCCATTTCGAATGTTGTGGTAGTTCTTATGATCAGACATGCATTGTCTGCATATACAGATCGGGTAGAGGTGACTTGGAAATTTCTGAAGACCGTTTCACACAAATTCCCGCGTTTGTTCTAGTAAATTTTGAAAATGTATGCATCTGTGGTGACTTAAATATAGACGAATGCCTTCCATGCGAGACTTCAATAAGATCTATTTCATCTATCTTGAGAAATTTTGATTTGCGTTCGCTTATTTCCTCTTACACTAGGGTTTTTACTGACTGCACCAACCGAACGTCTAGAAGTAGCGTTGACTATATTATTTGTGGAAATGATAAACCCCAAATTGTTGATATCCTGAATTATCATGCTGGATTTTCCGATCATCACGTCCAGGTTGTTGTGTACAGGGATGATACTACGTTACCCCACAGGCACATATATAGGGAGGTGTTTTGTCGTTGGTTTAGCGAAGTTGGATTTTCCGAGTTTAATTTCCTCCTCCGTAAGAATATTGTGACAAGCAGACAACGCCGCTTATTTGAATACGGAGATAATTTCGATTTGTTCTTTGAGGATTTCCTTTGGTGCTTTAATGGCGCTTTTCCCAAACGGATGAGAAAAGTGAGCTGTTGTCCCTCGATCAGATCCGGGGTTCTCCCAGATAACATTTTAGGTAAGTGGAAGAATATTCCCAGGAATTTGGACAAAATATATCAATTTAATTTCCTATTAATACATCGCCAACGTTTCGTATCTTTTGTGATTCTTTTTCAAGGCTAAAATATAAAAAATAAACATTTATTCTGAACAAACCTAAGTAGCAAAGATCTGCAACTCACCTCATATTTTCATGGAATTAAATTTGTTTAGTCTTACTAGAGATTTGACCGTTTTGATGTTGAAAGAAAGTCATAATATTCAAATTATATAGATCTGAAAACATCATAACCAAGAGTTAGCATTGTATTGTATGAAGGGGCTCGGGAAATACTGGATGCTGGAGCGTTGTGTGAATCCTTCGCTCGGTATTTCGCTTCGGCGGCTCTGGGGCTTATTGCTGGGCGGTTCTCGACTGACTCTTTTTCAGATGAGTGCTCACCCACTTCTAGGAGCATCCAAAATTCTATGTTTTTTCACCCTGTCACTTCAGCTGAGGTCGAGCGAATAATAAGATCACTATCTAATAGTTCAGCAGCTGGCTGGGACGATGTTACAGTTCGAACAATGGAAGCTTCAGCCCCATACATCTGTGGCATTTTGGCGGATTCAATAAATGACTCTGTTTCCGGTGGGTCATTTCCTGACAAGTTGAGGATAGGTATGACCATCGCAATCTTCAAAAAGGGTGACCGAAGCATGCTGATAATTATCGACCAATTACGATGCTAAGCGTTTTCTCGAAGATATTCGAAAAAGCTGTTTACACGCGTCTACTGGATTTTATGGAGGGTTATAATTTGCTTGCCGAGGGTCAGCATGGTTTCAGGGCTGGCTGCTCCACTTCGACTGCACTCTGCAGTATTGTACAATCCATTCCCGATAAATTCCAAATATCCAAAAAGGATATCAGCCAGTCATTCAGCCCACCCCGGACTCCCAAGCGGTACAATTTCCTTGACAAAAATAAAGGATTTACGCAGTCAGATGCCTTTCGCAGGTCGAAGCGTAACATAATTACATAATGATGTAATAATGAACCGGTGAGAAAGTACCAGACAAAATCCATCAGACCGTTTGTCGGAAACGTCCGAACGCGGTGTCAAGTGGCGTACGGATCTGCAGTAAGATGAATGGTGTAACACGGCTGATTCGCATAAATAATGAACAAGGGATGTCAAATTTTATTGAATTTCTATTAGGGAATTTCTACAGGGAACGAGGGTTGATTTTAACGGAGCTATTTCGGAAAGATATGAAATATCAGTGATCCGCTATGTGGGGAATATTTCGTTGGATCATTACATTATCACGAAAAATATCCGATGAGAGCATAATGACACTCGGCATGCGAAATTGTTATTTTGATGTGAAAATTGCCTGGAAATTTCGTTTCCTTGCAAATGGATTCAGGGGGTGAAATTTCATCCCTTATTTTGAAAAATTCGATATCTCGGAAAATCCTCAATAGAGCATAATCAAACTCGGCACTTAGGACTGTTATATTGATTCGAACATTTGATGAAAATATCGTCCACTTGCAGAGGGATCCAGGGGGTGAAATTTCATCCCCTATTTTGAAAAATTCGATATCTCGGAAAATACTGAACGGAACACAATTAAACTCGGTACGTAGGACTCTTATATGGATTCGAACATGTGGTAAAAATATCGTCCACTTGCATAGGGATCCAGGGGGTGAAATTTGATCCCGTATTTTGAAAAATTCGATATCTCGGAAAATACTGAACGGAGCACAATTAAACTCGGTACGTAGGACTCTTATATGGATTCGAACATGTGGTGAAAATATCGTCCACTTGCATAGGGATCCAGGGGGTGAAATTTCATACCCTATTTTGAAAAATTCGATATCTCGGAAAATGCTGAACGGAGCACAATCAAACTCGGTACGTAGGACTGTTATATCGATACGAATATGGTGAAAATTTCGTCTACTTGCAGAGGGATCCAGGGGGTGAAATTTCATCCTCTATTTAGAAAAATTCGATATCTCGGAAAATACTGAACAGAGCACACTCAAACTCGGTACGTAGGACTGATATATGAATTCGAACATCTGGTGAAAATATCGTTAACTTGCAGAGGGATCCAGGGGGTGGAATTTCATCCCCCAATTTGAAAAATTCGATATCTCGGAAAATACTGAACGGAGCACAATCAAACTCGGTACGTAGGACTGCTATATGAATTCGAACATCTGGTGAAAATATCGTTTTCTTGCAGAAGGATCCAGGGGGTGAAATTTCATCTCATATTTTGAAAAATTCGATATCTCGGAAAATACTGAACGGAGCACAATCAAACTCGGTACGTAGGACTCTTATATGGATTCTAACATGTGGTGAAAATATCGTCCACTTGCATAGGGATCCAGGGGTGAAATTTCATCCCCTATTTTGAAAAATTCGATATCTCGGAAAATACTGAACGGAGCACAATTAAACACGGTATGTAGGACTGATATATGGATTCGAACATGTGGTGAAAATATCGTCCACTTGCATAAGGATCCAGGAGGTGAAATTTCATCCCCTATTTTGAAAAATTCGATATCTCGGAAAATACTGGACGTAGCACAATCAAACTCGGTACGTACGACTGTTATATCGATTCGAACATGTGGTGAAAATTTCGTCCACTTGCAGAGGGCTCCAGATGGTTAAATTTCATCCCCCATTGTGAAAAATTCGATATCTCGGAAAATACTGAACAGAGCACAATAGTACTCGGTACGTCGGACTGATATATGAATTCGACCATCTGGTGAAAATATCGTCCACTTGCAGAGGGATCCAGGGCGTGAAATTTCATCCCCTATTTTGAAAAATTCGATATCTCGGAAATACTGAACGGAGCACAATCAAACTCGGTACGTAGGACTGCTATATGGATTCGAAAATGTGGTGATAATTTCGTCCACTTGCAGAGGGATCCAGGGGGTGGAATTTCATCCCCTATTTTGATAAATTCGATATCTCGGAAAATACTGAACGGAGCACAATTAAACACGGTACGTAGGACTGATATATGACTTCGAACATCTGGTGAAAATATCGTCCACTTGCAGAGGGATCCAGAGCGTGAAATTTCATCCCCTATTTTGAAAAATTCGATATCTCGGAAAATACTGAACGGAGCACAATCAAACTCGGTACGTAGGACTGTTATATCGACACGAATATGGTGAAGATTTCGTCCACTTGCGGAGGGCTCCAGGGGGTGAAATTTCATCCCCCATTGTGAAAAATTCGATATCTCGGAAAATACTGAACAGAGCACAATAGAAATCGGTATGTAGGACTGATATATGAATTCGAACATCTGGTGAAAATATCGTCCACTTGCAGAGGGATCCAGGGCGTGAAATTTCATCCCCTATTTTGAAAAATTCGATATCTCGGAAAATTCTGAACGGAGCACAATCAAACTCGGTACGTAGGACTGCTATATGGATTCGAACATGTGGTGAAAATTTCGTCAACTTGCAGAGGGATCCAGGGGGTGAAATTTCATCCTCTATTTTGAAAAATTCGATATCTCGGAAAATACTGAACAGAACACAATCAAACTCGGTACGTAGGACTGATATATGAATTCGAACATCTGGTGAAAATATCGTTTACTTGCAGAGGGATCCAGGGGGTGAAATTTTATCTCCCATTTTGAAAAATTCGATATCTCGGAAAATACTGAACAGAGCACAATCAAACTCGGTACGTAGGACTGCTATATGGATTCGAACATGTGGTGAAAATTTCGTCCACTTGCAGAGGGATCCAAGGGGTGAAATTTCATCTCCCATTGTGAAAAATTCAATATCTCGGAAAATACTGAACGGAGCACAATCAAACTCGGTACGTACGACTGCTATATCGATTCGAACAGGTGGTGAAAATTTCGTCCACTTGCAGAGGGCTCCAGGGGGTGAAATTTCATCCCCCATTGTGAAAAATTCGATACCTCGCAAAATACTGAAGTGAGCACAATAGAACTCGGTACGTAGGACTGATATATGAATTCGAACATCTGATGAAAATATCGTCCACTTGCAGAGGGATCCAGGGCGTGAAATTTCATCCCCTATTTTGGAAAATTCGATATCTCGGAAAATACTGAACGGAGCACGATCAAACTCGGTACGTAGGACTTCTATATGGATTCGAACATGTGGTGAAAATTTCGTCCACTTGCAGAGGGATCCAGGGGGTGAAATTTGATCCCGTATTTTGAAAAATTCGAGATCCCGGGAAATACTGAACGGAGCACAATTAAACTCGGTACGTAGTACTGTTATATCGATACGAATATGGTGAAAATTTCGTCCACTTGCAGAGGGTTCCCGGGGGTGAAATTTCATCCTCTATTTTGAAAAATTCGATATCTCGGAAAATACTGAACAGAGCACAATCAATTTCGGTACGTAGGACTGCTATATGAATTCGAACATCTGGTGAAAATATCGTTTACTTGCAGAGGGCTCCAGGGGGTGAAATTTCATCCCCCATTGTGAAAAATTCGATATCTCGGAAAATACTGAACAGAGCACAATAGAAATTGGTATGTAGAACTAATATATGAATTCGAACATCTGGTGAAAATATCGTCCACTTGCAGAGGGATCTAAATGGTGAAATTTCATCCTCTATTTTGAAAAATTCGATATCTCGGAAAATACTGAACAGAACACAATCAAACTCGGTACGTAGGACTGATATATGAATTCGAACATCTAGTGAAAATTTCGTCCACTTGCAGAGGGATCCAGGGAGTGAAATTTCATCCTCTATTTTGAAAAATTCGATATCTCGGAAAATACTGAACAGAGCACACTCAAACTCGGTACGTAGGACTGATATACGAATTCGAACATCTGGTGAAAATATCGTTAACTTGCAGAGGTATCCAGGGGGTGGAATTTCATCCCCTATTTTGAAAAATTCGATATCTCGGAAAATACTGAACGGAGCACAATCAAACTCGGTACGTACGACTGCTATATCGATTCGAACAGGTGGTGAAAATTTCGTCCACTTGCAGAGGGCTCCAGGTGGTGAAATTTCATCCCCCATTGTGAAAAATTCGATATCTCGCAAAATACTGAACAGAGCACAATAGAACTCGGTACGTAGGACTGATATATGAATTCGAACATCTGGTGAAAATATCGTCCACTTGCAGAGGGATCCAGGGCGTGAAATTTCATCCCCTATTTTGGAAAATTCGATATCTCGGAAAATACTGAACGGAGCACAATTGAACTCTGTACGTAGGACTCTTATATGGATTCGAACATGTGGTGAAAATATCGTCCACTTGCATAGGGATCCAGGGGTGAAATTTCATCCCCTATTTTGAAAACTTCGATATCTCGGAAAATACTGAACGCAGCACAATCAAACTCGGTATGTACGACTGTTATATCGATTCGAACATGTGGTGAAAATTTCGTCCACTTGCAGAGCCCTCCAGGGGGTGAAATTTCATCCCCCATTGTGAAAAATTCGATATCTCGGAAAATAATGAACAGAGCACAATAGAACTCGGTACGTAATACTGATATATGAATTCGAACATCTGGTGAAAATATCGTCCACTTGCAGAGGGATCCAGGGCGTGAAGTTTCATCATCTATTTTGAAAAATTCGATATCTCGGAAAATACTGAACGGAGCACAATCAAACTCGGTACGTAGGACTGCTATATGGATTCGAACATGTGGTGAAAATTTCGTCCACTTGCAGAGGGATCCAAGGGGTGAAATTTCATCTCCCATTGTGAAAAATTCAATATCTCGGAAAATACTGAACGGAGCACAATCAAACTCGGTACGTAGGACTGCTATATGGATTCGAACATGTGGTGAAAATTTCGTCCACTTGCAGAGGGATCCAAGGGGTGAAATTTCATCTCCCATTGTGAAAAATTCAATATCTCGGAAAATACTGAACGGAGCACAATCAAACTCGGTACGTACGACTGCTATATCGATTCGAACAGGTGGTGAAAATTTCGTCCACTTGCAGAGGGCTCCAGGGGGTGAAATTTCATCCCCCATTGTGAAAAATTCGATACCTCGCAAAATACTGAAGTGAGCACAATAGAACTCGGTACGTAGGACTGATATATGAATTCGAACATCTGGTGAAAATATCGTCCACTTGCAGAGGGATCCAGGGCGTGAAATTTCATCCCCTATTTTGGAAAATTCGATATCTCGGAAAATACTGAACGGAGCACGATCAAACTCGGTACGTAGGACTTCTATATGGATTCGAACATGTGGTGAAAATTTCGTCCACTTGCAGAGGGATCCAGGGGGTGAAATTTGATCCCGTATTTTGAAAAATTCGAGATCCCGGGAAATACTGAACGGAGCACAATTAAACTCGGTACGTAGTACTGTTATATCGATACGAATATGGTGAAAATTTCGTCCACTTGCAGAGGGATCCCGGGGTGAAATTTCATCCTCTATTTTGAAAAATTCGATATCTCGGAAAATACTGAACAGAGCACAATCAATTTCGGTACGTAGGACTGCTATATGAATTCGAACATCTGGTGAAAATATCGTTTACTTGCAGAGGGCTCCAGGGGGTGAAATTTCATCCCCCATTGTGAAAAATTCGATATCTCGGAAAATACTGAACGGAGCACAATTGAACTCTGTACGTAGGACTCTTATATGGATTCGAACATGTGGTGAAAATATCGTCCACTTGCATAGGGATCCAGGGGGTGAAATTTCATCCCCCATTTTGAAAACTTCGATATCTCGGAAAATACTGAACGCAGCACAATCAAACTCGGTATGTACGACTGTTATATCGATTCGAACATGTGGTGAAAATTTCGTCCACTTGCAGAGGGCTCCAGGGGGTGAAATTTCATCCCCCATTGTGAAAAATTCGATATCTCGGAAAATAATGAACAGAGCACAATAGAACTCGGTACGTAATACTGATATATGAATTCGAACATCTGGTGAAAATATCGTCCACTTGCAGAGGGATCCAGGGCGTGAAGTTTCATCATCTATTTTGAAAAGATCGATATCTCGGAAAATACTGAACGGAGCACAATCAAACTCGGTACGTAGGACTGCTATATGGATTCGAACATGTGGTGAAAATTTCGTCCATTTGCAGAGGGATCCAGGGGGTGAAATTTGATCCCGTATTTTGAAAAATTCGATATCTCGGAAAAAACTGAACGGAGCACGATTAAACTCGGTACGTGTTACTGTTATATCGATACGAATATGGTAAAATTTCGTCCACTTGCAGAGGGATCCAGGGAGTGAAATTTCATCCTCTATTTTGAAAAATTCGATATCTCGGAAAATACTGAACAGAGCACACTCAAACTCGGTACGTAGGACTGATATATGAATTCGAACATCTGGTGAAAATATCGTTAACTTGCAGAGGTATCCAGGGGGTGGAATTTCATCCCCTATTTTGAAAAATTCGATATCTCGGAAAATACTGAACGGAGCACAATCAAACTCGGAACGTAGTACTATTATATCGATACGTATATGGTGAAAATTTCGTCAACTTGCAGAGGGATCCAAGGGGTGAAATTTCATCCTCTATTTTGAAAAATTCGATATCTCGGAAAATACTGAACAGAACACAATCAAACTCGGTACGTAGGACTGATATATGAATTCGAACATCTGGCGAAAATATCGTTTACTTGCAGAGGGCTCCAGGGGGTGAAATTTCATCCCCCATTGTGAAAAATTCGATATCTCGGAAAATACTGAACAGAGCACAATAGAAATTGGTATGTAGAACTAATATATGAATTCGAACATCTGGTGAAAATATCGTCCACTTGCAGAGGGATCTAAATGGTGAAATTTCATCCTCTATTTTGAAAAATTCGATATCTCGGAAAATACTGAACAGAACACAATCAAACTCGGTACGTAGGACTGATATATGAATTCGAACATCTAGTGAAAATTTCGTCCACTTGCAGAGGGATCCAGGGAGTGAAATTTCATCCTCTATTTTGAAAAATTCGATATCTCGGAAAATACTGAACAGAGCACACTCAAACTCGGTACGTAGGACTGATATACGAATTCGAACATCTGGTGAAAATATCGTTAACTTGCAGAGGTATCCAGGGGGTGGAATTTCATCCCCTATTTTGAAAAATTCGATATCTCGGAAAATACTGAACGGAGCACAATCAAACTCGGTACGTACGACTGCTATATCGATTCGAACAGGTGGTGAAAATTTCGTCCACTTGCAGAGGGCTCCAGGTGGTGAAATTTCATCCCCCATTGTGAAAAATTCGATATCTCGCAAAATACTGAACAGAGCACAATAGAACTCGGTACGTAGGACTGATATATGAATTCGAACATCTGGTGAAAATATCGTCCACTTGCAGAGGGATCCAGGGCGTGAAATTTCATCCCCTATTTTGGAAAATTCGATATCTCGGAAAATACTGAACGGAGCACAATTGAACTCTGTACGTAGGACTCTTATATGGATTCGAACATGTGGTGAAAATATCGTCCACTTGCATAGGGATCCAGGGGGTGAAAT
Source organism: Hippodamia convergens (assembly GCA_038502775.1). NCBI lineage: Eukaryota > Metazoa > Arthropoda > Insecta > Coleoptera > Coccinellidae > Hippodamia > Hippodamia convergens. The sequence goes on from JAVSIQ010000317.1 coordinate 78,066, forward strand.
TTCATCCCCTATTTTGAAAACTTCGATATCTCGGAAAATACTGAACGCAGCACAATCAAACTCGGTATGTACGACTGTTATATCGATTCGAACATGTGGTGAAAATTTCGTCCACTTGCAGAGCCCTCCAGGGGGTGAAATTTCATCCCCCATTGTGAAAAATTCGATATCTCGGAAAATAATGAACAGAGCACAATAGAACTCGGTACGTAATACTGATATATGAATTCGAACATCTGGTGAAAATATCGTCCACTTGCAGAGGGATCCAGGGCGTGAAGTTTCATCATCTATTTTGAAAAATTCGATATCTCGGAAAATACTGAACGGAGCACAATCAAACTCGGTACGTAGGACTGCTATATGGATTCGAACATGTGGTGAAAATTTCGTCCACTTGCAGAGGGATCCAAGGGGTGAAATTTCATCTCCCATTGTGAAAAATTCAATATCTCGGAAAATACTGAACGGAGCACAATCAAACTCGGTACGTAGGACTGCTATATGGATTCGAACATGTGGTGAAAATTTCGTCCACTTGCAGAGGGATCCAAGGGGTGAAATTTCATCTCCCATTGTGAAAAATTCAATATCTCGGAAAATACTGAACGGAGCACAATCAAACTCGGTACGTACGACTGCTATATCGATTCGAACAGGTGGTGAAAATTTCGTCCACTTGCAGAGGGCTCCAGGGGGTGAAATTTCATCCCCATTGTGAAAAATTCGATACCTCGCAAAATACTGAAGTGAGCACAATAGAACTCGGTACGTAGGACTGATATATGAATTCGAACATCTGGTGAAAATATCGTCCACTTGCAGAGGGATCCAGGGCGTGAAATTTCATCCCTATTTTGGAAAATTCGATATCTCGGAAAATACTGAACGGAGCACGATCAAACTCGGTACGTAGGACTTCTATATGGATTCGAACATGTGGTGAAAATTTCGTCCACTTGCAGAGGGATCCAGGGGTTGAAATTTGATCCCGTATTTTGAAAAATTCGAGATCCCGGAAATACTGAACGGAGCACAATTAAACTCGGTACGTAGTACTGTTATATCGATACGAATATGGTGAAAATTTCGTCCACTTGCAGAGGGATCCCGGGGGTGAAATTTCATCCTCTATTTTGAAAAATTCGATATCTCGGAAAATACTGAACAGAGCACAATCAATTTCGGTACGTAGGACTGCTATATGAATTCGAACATCTGGTGAAAATATCGTTTACTTGCAGAGGGCTCCAGGGGGTGAAATTTCATCCCCCATTGTGAAAAATTCGATATCTCGGAAAATACTGAACGGAGCACAATTGAACTCTGTACGTAGGACTCTTATATGGATTCGAACATGTGGTGAAAATATCGTCCACTTGCATAGGGATCCAGGGGGTGAAATTTCATCCCCCATTTTGAAAACTTCGATATCTCGGAAAATACTGAACGCAGCACAATCAAACTCGGTATGTACGACTGTTATATCGATTCGAACATGTGGTGAAAATTTCGTCCACTTGCAGAGGGCTCCAGGGGGTGAAATTTCATCCCCCATTGTGAAAAATTCGATATCTCGGAAAATAATGAACAGAGCACAATAGAACTCGGTACGTAATACTGATATATGAATTCGAACATCTGGTGAAAATATCGTCCACTTGCAGAGGGATCCAGGGCGTGAAGTTTCATCATCTATTTTGAAAAGATCGATATCTCGGAAAATACTGAACGGAGCACAATCAAACTCGGTACGTAGGACTGCTATATGGATTCGAACATGTGGTGAAAATTTCGTCCATTTGCAGAGGGATCCAGGGGGTGAAATTTGATCCCGTATTTTGAAAAATTCGATATCTCGGAAAAAACTGAACGGAGCACGATTAAACTCGGTACGTGTTACTGTTATATCGATACGAATATGGTAAAATTTCGTCCACTTGCAGAGGGATCCAGGGAGTGAAATTTCATCCTCTATTTTGAAAAATTCGATATCTCGGAAAATACTGAACAGAGCACACTCAAACTCGGTACGTAGGACTGATATATGAATTCGAACATCTGGTGAAAATATCGTTAACTTGCAGAGGTATCCAGGGGGTGGAATTTCATCCCCTATTTTGAAAAATTCGATATCTCGGAAAATACTGAACGGAGCACAATCAAACTCGGAACGTAGTACTATTATATCGATACGTATATGGTGAAAATTTCGTCAACTTGCAGAGGGATCCAAGGGGTGAAATTTCATCCTCTATTTTGAAAAATTCGATATCTCGGAAAATACTGAACAGAACACAATCAAACTCGGTACGTAGGACTGATATATGAATTCGAACATCTGGCGAAAATATCGTTTACTTGCAGAGGGATCCAGAGGGTGAAATTTTATCTCACATTTTGAAAAATTCGATATCTCGGAAAATACTGAACGGAGCACAATCAAACTCGGTACGTAAGACTGCTATATGGATTCGGACATGTGGTGAAAATTTTGTCCAGTTGCAAAGGGATCCAGGGGGTGAAATTTGATCCCGTATTTTGGAAAATTCGATATCTCGGAAAATACTGAACGGAGCACCATTAAACTCGGTACGTGTTACTGTTATATCGATACGAATATGGTGAAAATTTCGTCCACTTGCAGAGGGATCCAGGGAGTGAAATTTCATCCTCTATTTTGAAAAATTCGATATCTCGGAAAATACTGAACAGAGCACACTCAAACTCGGTACGTAGGACTGATATATGAATTCGAACATCTGGTGAAAATATCGTTAACTTGCAGAGGGATCCAGGGGGTGGAATTTCATCCCCTATTTTGATAAATTCGATATCTCGGAAAATACTGAACGGAGCACAATCAAACCCGGTACGTACGACTGCTATATCGATTCGAACAGGTGGTGAAAATTTCGTCCACTTGCAGAGGGCTCCAGGGGGTGAAATTTCATCCCCCATTGTGAAAAATTCGATATCTCGGAAAATACTGAACGGAGCACAATTAAACTCGGTACGTGTTACTGTTATATCGATACGAATATGATGAAAATTTCGTCCTCTTGCAGAGGGATCCAGGGGGTGAAATTTAATCCTCTATTTTGAAAAATTCGATATCTCGGAAAATACTGAACAGAGCACACTCAAACTCGGTACGTAGGACTGATATATGAATTCGAACATCTGGTGAAAATATCGTTAACTTGCAGAGGGATCCAGGGGGTGGAATTTCATCCCCTATTTTGATAAATTCGATATCTCGGAAAATACTGAACGGAGCACAATCAAACTCGGTACGTACGACTGCTATATCGATTCGAACAGGTGGTGAAAATTTCGTCCACTTGCAGAGGGCTCCAGGGGGTGAAATTTCATCCCCCATTGTGAAAAATTCGATATCTCGCAAAATACTGAACAGAGCACAATAGAACTCGGTACGTAGGACTGATATATGAATTCGAACATCTGGTGAAAATATCGTCCACTTGCAGAGGGATCCAGGGCGTGAAATTTCATCCCCTATTTTGGAAAATTCGATATCTCGGAAAATACTGAACGAAGCACAATTGAACTCGGTACGTAGGACTCTTATATGGATTCGAACATGTGGTGAAAATATCGTCCACTTGCATAATGATCCAGGGGGTGAAATTTCATCCCCTATTTTGAAAAATTCGATATCTCGGAAAATACTGAACGCAGCACAATCAAACTCGGTATGTACGACTGTTATATCGATTCGAACATGTGGTGAAAATTTCGTCCACTTGCAGAGGGCTCCAGGGGGTGAAATTTCATCCCCCATTGTGAAAAATTCGATATCTCGGAAAATAATGAACAGAGCACAATAGAACTCGGTACGTAATACTGATATATGAATTCGAACATCTGGTGAAAATATCGTCCACTTGCAGAGGGATCCAGGGCGTGAAGTTTCATCATCTATTTTGAAAAATTCGATATCTCGGAAAATACTGAACGGAGCACAATCAAACTCGGTACGTAGGACTGCTATATGGATTCGAACATGTGGTGAAAATTTCGTCCACTTGCAGAGGGATCCAGGGGGTGAAATTTGATCCCGTATTTTGAAAAATTCGATATCTCGGAAAAAACTGAACGGAGCACAATTAAACTCGGTACGTGTTACTGTTATATCGATACGAATATGGTGAAAATTTCGTCCACTTGCAGAGGGATCCAGGGAGTGAAATTTCATCCTCTATTTTGAAAAATTCGATATCTCGGAAAATACTGAACAGAGCACACTCAAACTCGGTACGTAGGACTGATATATGAATTCGAAAATCTGGTGAAAATATCGTTAACTTGCAGAGGTATCCAGGGGGTGGAATTTCATCCCCTATTTTGAAAAATTCGATATCTCGGAAAATACTGAACGGAGCACAATCAAACTCGGAACGTAGTACTGTTATATCGATACGTATATGGTGAAAATTTCGTCAACTTGCAGAGGGATCCAAGGGGTGAAATTTCATCCTCTATTTTGAAAAATTCGATATCTCGGAAAATACTGAACAGAACACAATCAAACTCGGTACGTAGGACTGATATATGAATTCGAACATCTGGTGAAAATATCGTTTACTTGCAGAGGGATCCAGAGGGTGAAATTTTATCTCACATTTTGAAAAATTCGATATCTCGGAAAATACTGAACGGAGCACAATCAAACTCGGTACGTAAGACTGCTATATGGATTCGGACATGTGGTGAAAATTTTGTCCAGTTGCAAAGGGATCCAGGGGGTGAAATTTGATCCCGTATTTTGGAAAATTCGATATCTCGGAAAATACTGAACGGAGCACCATTAAACTCGGTACGTGTTACTGTTATAAATATATAATATTGTGAAAAATTCGATATCTCGGAAAACAATGAACAGAGCACAATAGAACTCGGTACGTAATACTGATATATGAATTCGAACATCTGGTGAAAATATCGTCCACTTGCAGAGGGATCCAGGGCGTGAAGTTTCATCATCTATTTTGAAAAATTCGATATCTCGGAAAATACTGAACGGAGCACAATCAAACTCGGTACGTAGGACTGCTATATGGATTCGAACATGTGGTGAAAATTTCGTCCACTTGCAGAGGGATCCAGGGGTAGAAATTTGATCCCGTATTTTGAAAAATTCGATATCTCGGAAAAAACTGAACGGAGCACAATTAAACTCGGTACGTGTTACTGTTATATCGATACGAATATGGTGAAAATTTCGTCCACTTGCAGAGGGATCCGGGGAGTGAAATTTCATCCTCTATTTTGAAAAATTCGATATCTCGGAAAATACTGAACAGAGCACACTCAAACTCGGTACGTAGGACTGATATATGAATTCGAACATCTGGTGAAAATATCGTTAACTTGCAGAGGTATCCAGGGGGTGGAATTTCATCCCCTATTTTGAAAAATTCGATATCTCGGAAAATACTAAACGGAGCACAATCAAACTCGGAACGTAGTACTGTTATATCGATACGTATATGGTGAAAATTTCGTCAACTTGCAGAGGGATCCAAGGGGTGAAATTTCATCCTCTATTTTGAAAAATTCGATATCTCGGAAAATACTGAACAGAACACAATCAAACTCGGTACGTAGGACTGATATATGAATTCGAACATCTGGTGAAAATATCGTTTACTTGCAGAGGGATCCAGAGGGTGAAATTTTATCTCACATTTTGAAAAATTCGATATCTCGGAAAATACTGAACGGAGCACAATCAAACTCGGTACGTAAGTCTGCTATATGGATTCGGACATGTGGTGAAAATTTTGTCCAGTTGCAAAGGGATCCAGGGGGTGAAATTTGATCCCGTATATTGGAAAATTCGATATCTCGGAAAATACTGAACGGAGCACAATTAAACTCGGTACGTGTTACTGTTATATCGATACGAATATGGTGAAAATTTCGTCCACTTGCAGAGGGACCCTGGGAGTGAAATTTCATCCTCTATTTTGAAAAATTCGATATCTCGGAAAATACTGAACAGAGCACACTCAAACTCGGTACGTAGGACTGATATATGAATTCGAACATCTGGTGAAAATATCGTTAACTTGCAGAGGTATCCAGGGGGTGGAATTTCATCCCCTATTTTGAAAAATTCGATATCTCGGAAAATACTGAACGGAGCACAATCAAACTCGGAACGTAGTACTGTTATATCGATACGTATATGGTGAAAATTTCGTCAACTTGCAGAGGGATCCAAGGGGTGAAATTTCATCCTCTATTTTGAAAAATTCGATATCTCGGAAAATACTGAACGGAGCACAATCAAACTCGGTACGTTCGACTGTTATATCGATTCGAACATGTGGTGAAAATTTCGTCCATTTGCAGAGGGCTCCAGGGGGTGAAATTTCATCCCCATTGTGAAAAATTCGATATCTCGGTTTTCCGAGAGTAGTATTTTTACTGAACGCAGCACAATCAAACTCGGTATGTACGACTGTTATATCGATTCGAACATGTGGTGAAAATTTCGTCCACTTGCAGGGGGCTCCAGGGGGTGAAATTTCATCCCCATTGTGAAAAATTCGATATCTCGGAAAAAACTGAACGGAGCACAATTAAACTCGGTACGTGTTACTGTTATATCGATACGAATATGGTGAAAATTTCGTCCACTTGCAGAGGGATCCAGGGAGTGAAATTTCATCCTCTATTTTGAAAAATTCGATATCTCGGAAAATACTGAACAGAGCACAATCAAACTCGGTACGTAGGACTGATATATGAATTCGAACATCTGGTGAAAATATCGTTAACTTGCAGAGGTATCCAGGGGGTGGAATTTCATCCCTATTTTGAAAAATTCGATATCTCGGAAAATACTGAACGGAGCACAATCAAACTCGGTACGTAGTACTGTTATATCGATACGTATATGGTGAAAATTTCGTCCACTTGCAGAGGGATCAAGGGGTGAAATTTCATCCTCTATTTTGAAAAATTCGATATCTCGGAAAATACTGAACAGAACACAATCAAACTCGGTACGTAGGACTGATATATGAATTCGAACATCTGGTGAAAATATCGTTTACTTGCAGAGGGATCCAGAGGGTGAAATTTTATCCCACATTTTGAAAAATTCGATATCTCGGAAAATACTGAACGGAGCACAATCAAACTCGGTACGTAGACTGCTATATGGATTCGGACATGTGGTGAAAATTTCGTCCACTTGCAAAGGGATCCAGGGGGTGAAATTTCATCCCGTATTTTGAAAAATTCGATATCTCAGAAAATACTGAACGGAGCACAATTAAACTCGGTACGTAGGACTGTTATATCGATACGAATCTGGTGAAAATTTCGTTCCACTTGCAGAGGGATCCAGGGGGTGAAATTTCATCCTCTATTTTGAAAAATTCGATATCTCGGAAAATACTGAACAGAGCACAATCAAACTCGGTACGTAGGACTGATATATGAATTCGAACATCTGGTGAAAATATCGTTAACTTGCAGAGGGATCCAGGGGGTGGAATTTCATCCCCTATTTTGAAAAATTCGATATCTCGGAAAATACTGAACGGAGCACAATCAAACTCGGTACGTAGGACTGCTATATGGATTCGAACATGTGGTGAAAATTTCGTCCACTTGCAGAGGGATCCAGGGGGTGAAATTCATTCCTATTTTGAAAAATTCGATATCTCAGAAAATACTGAACGGAGCACAATCAAACTCGGTACGTTCGACTGTTATATCGATTCGAACATGTGGTGAAAATTTCGTCCATTTGCAGAGGGCTCCAGGGGGTGAAATTTCATCCCTCATTGTGAAAAATTCGATATCTCGGAAAATACTGAACAGAGCACAATAGAAACTCGGTATGTAGGACTGATATAAGAATTCGAACATGTGCTGAAAATATCGTCCACTTGCAAAGGGATCTAGGGGTGAAATTCATTCCCTATTTTGAAAAATTCGATATCTCAGAAAATACTGAACGGAGCACAATCAAACTCGGTACGTTCGACTGTTATATCGATTCGAACATGTGGTGAAAATTTCGTCCATTTGCAGAGGGCTCCAGGGGGTGAAATTTCATCCCTCATTGTGAAAAATTCGATATCTCGGAAAATACTGAACAGAGCACAATAGAACTCGGTATGTAGGACTGATATATGAATTCGAACATCTGGTGAAAATATCGTCCACTTGCAGAGGGATCCAGGGCGTGAAATTTTACCACTATTTTGAAAAATTCGATATCTCGGAAAATACTGAACGGAGCACAATCAAACTCGGTACGTAGGACTGCTATATGGATTCGAACATGTGGTGAAAATTTCGTCAACTTGCAGAGGGACCCAAGGGGTGAAATTTCATCCTCTATCTTGAAAAATTCGATATCTCGGAAAATACTGAACAGAGCACAATCAACTCGGTACGTAGGACTGCTATATGGATTCGAACATGTGGTGAAAATTTCGTCAACTTGCAGAGGAATCCAGGGGGTGAAATTTGATCCCGTATTTTGAAAAATTCGATATCTCGGAAAATACTGAACGGAGCACAATTAAACTCGGTACGTGTTACTGTTATATCGATACGAATATGGTGAAAATTTCGTCCACTTGCAGAGGGATCCAGGGAGTGAAATTTCATCCTCTATTTTGAAAAATTCGATATCTCGGAAAATACTGAACAGATCACACTCAAACTCGGTACGTAGGACTGATATATGAATTCGAACATCTGGTGAAAATATCGTTAACTTGCAGAGGTATCCAGGGGGTGGAATTTCATCCCCTATTTTGAAAAATTCGATATCTCGGAAAATACTGAACGGAGCACAATCAAACTCGGAACGTAGTACTGTTATATCGATACGTATATGGTGAAAATTTCGTCAACTTGCAGAGGGATCCAAGGGGTGAAATTTCATCCTCTATTTTGAAAAATTCGATATCTCGGAAAATACTGAACAGAACACAATCAAACTCGGTACGTAGGACTGATATATGAATTCGAACATCTGGTGAAAATATCGTTTACTTGCAGAGGGATCCAGAGGGTGAAATTTTATCTCACATTTTGAAAAATTCGATATCTCGGAAAATACTGAACGGAGCACAATCAAACTCGGTACGTAAGACTGCTATATGGATTCGGACATGTGGTGAAAATTTTGTCCAGTTGCAAAGGGATCCAGGGGGTGAAATTTGATCCCGTATTTTGGAAAATTCGATATCTCGGAAAATACTGAACGGAGCACCATTAAACTCGGTACGTGTTACTGTTATAAATATATAATATTGTGAAAAATTCGATATCTCGGAAAATAATGAACAGAGCACAATAGAACTCGGTACGTAATACTGATATATGAATTCGAACATCTGGTGAAAATATCGTCCACTTGCAGAGGGATCCAGGGCGTGAAGTTTCATCATCTATTTTGAAAAATTCGATATCTCGGAAAATACTGAACGGAGCACAATCAAACTCGGTACGTAGGACTGCTATATGGATTCGAACATGTGGTGAAAATTTCGTCCACTTGCAGAGGGATCCAGGGGTAGAAATTTGATCCCGTATTTTGAAAAATTCGATTTCTCGGAAAAACTGAACGGAGCACAATTAAACTCGGTACGTGTTACTGTTATATCGATACGAATATGGTGAAAATTTCGTCCACTTGCAGAGGGATCCGGGGAGTGAAATTTCATCCTTTATTTTGAAAAATTCGATATCTCGGAAAATACTGAACAGAGCACACTCAAACTCGGTACGTAGGACTGATATATGAATTCGAACATCTGGTGAAAATATCGTTAACTTGCAGAGGTATCCAGGGGGTGGAATTTCATCCCCTATTTTGAAAAATTCGATATCTCGGAAAATACTAAACGGAGCACAATCAAACTCGGTACGTAGTACTGTTATATCGATACGTATATGGTGAAAATTTCGTCAACTTGCAGAGGGATCCAAGGGGTGAAATTTCATCCTCTATTTTGAAAAATTCGATATCTCGGAAAATACTGAACAGAACACAATCAAACTCGGTACGTAGGACTGATATATGATTCGAACATCTGGTGAAAATATCGTCCACTTGCAGAGGGATCCAGAGCGTGAAATTTCATCCCCTATTTTGAAAAATTCGATATCTCGGAAAATACTGAACGGAGCACAATCAAACTCGGTACGTAGGACTGTTATATCGATTCGAATATGGTGAAAATTTCGTCCACTTGCAGAGGGCTCCAGGGGGTGAAATTTCATCCCCCATTGTGAAAAATTCGATATCTCGGAAAATACTGAACAGAGCACAATAGAAATCGGTATGTAGGACTGATATATGAATTCGAACATCTGGTGAAAATATCGTCCACTTGCAGAGGGATCCAGGGCGTGAAATTTCATCCCCTATTTTGAAAAATTCGATATCTCGGAAAATTCTGAACGGAGCACAATCAAACTCGGTACGTAGGACTGCTATATGGATTCGAACATGTGGTGAAAATTTCGTCAACTTGCAGAGGGATCCAGGGGGTGAAATTTGATCCCGTATTTTGAAAAATTCGATATCTCGGAAAATACTGAACGGAGGACAATTAAACTCGGTACGTAGTACTGTTATATCGATACGTATATGGTGAAAATTTCGTCCACTTGCAGAGGGATCCAAGGGGTGAAATTTCATCCTCTATTTTGAAAAATTCGATATCTCGGAAAATACTGAACAGAACACAATCAAACTCGGTACGTAGGACTGATATATGAATTCGAACATCTGGTGAAAATATCGTTACTTGCAGAGGGATCCAGGGGGTGAAATTTTATCCCCATTTTGAAAAATTCGATATCTCGGAAAATACTGAACGAGCACAATCAAACTCGGTACGTAGGACTGCTATATGGATTCGAACATGTGGTGAAAATTTCGTCCACTTGCAGAGGGATCCAAGGGGTGAAATTTCATCTCCCATTGTGAAAAATTCAATATCTCGGAAAATACTGAACGGAGCACAATCAAACTCGGTACGTACGACTGCTATATCGATTCGAACAGGTGGTGAAAATTTCGTCCACTTGCAGAGGGCTCCAGGGGGTGAAATTTCATCCCCATTGTGAAAAATTCGATATCTCGCAAAATACTGAAGTGAGCACAATAGAACTCGGTACGTAGGACTGATATATGAATTCGAACATCTGGTAAAATATCGTCCACTTGCAGAGGGATCCAGGGGGTGAAATTTGATCCCGTATTTCGAAAAATTCGATATCCGGGAAATACTGAACGGAGCACAATTAAACTCGGTACGTAGTACTGTTATATCGATACGAATATGGTGAAAATTTCGTCCACTTGCAGAGGGATCCCGGGGTGAAATTTCATCCTCTATTTTGAAAAATTCGATATCTCGGAAAATACTGAACAGATCACACTCAAACTCGGTACGTAGGACTGATATATGAATTCGAACATCTGGTGAAAATATCGTTAACTTGCAGAGGTATCCAGGGGGTGGAATTTCATCCCCTATTTTGAAAAATTCGATATCTCGGAAAATACTGAACGGAGCACAATCAAACTCGGAACGTAGTACTGTTATATCGATACGTATATGGTGAAAATTTCGTCAACTTGCAGAGGGATCCAAGGGGTGAAATTTCATCCTCTATTTTGAAAAATTCGATATCTCGGAAAATACTGAACAGAACACAATCAAACTCGGTACGTAGGACTGATATATGAATTCGAACATCTGGTGAAAATATCGTTTACTTGCAGAGGGATCCAGAGGGTGAAATTTTATCTCACATTTTGAAAAATTCGATATCTCGGAAAATACTGAACGGAGCACAATCAAACTCGGTACGTAAGACTGCTATATGGATTCGGACATGTGGTGAAATATTTGTCCAGTTGCAAAGGGATCCAGGGGGTGAAATTTGATCCCGTATTTGGAAAAATTCGATATCTCGGAAAATACTGAACGGAGCACCATTAAACTCGGTACGTGTTACTGTTATAAATATATAATATTGTGAAAAATTCGATATCTCGGAAAATAATGAACAGAGCACAAATAGAACTCGGTACGTAATACTGATATATGAATTCGAACATCTGGTGAAAATATCGTCCACTTGCAGAGGGATCCAGGGCGTGAAGTTTCATCATCTATTTTGAAAAATTCGATATCTCGGAAAATACTGAACGGAGCACAATCAAACTCGGTACGTAGGACTGCTATATGGATTCGAACATTGGTGAAAATTTCGTCCACTTGCAGAGGGATCCAGGGGTAGAAATTTGATCCCGTATTTTGAAAATTCGATTTCTCGGAAAAACTGAACGGAGCACAATTAAACTCGGTACGTAGTACTGTTATATCGATACGTATATGGTGAAAATTTCGTCCACTTGCAGAGGGATCCAAGGGGTGAAATTTCATCCTCTATTTTGAAAAATTCGATATCTCGGAAAATACTGAACAGAACACAATCAAACTCGGTACGTAGGACTGATATATGAATTCGAACATCTGGTGAAAATATCGTCCACTTGCAGAGGGATCCAGGGCGTGAAATTTCATCCCCTATTTTGAAAAATTCGATATCTCGGAAAATACTGAACGGAGCACAATCAAACTCGGTACGTAGGACTGTTATATCGACACGAATATGGTGAAAATTTCGTCCACTTGCAGAGGGATCCAGGGGGTGAAATTTCATCCCCATTGTGAAAAATTCGATATCTCGGAAAATACTGAACAGAGCACAATAGAAATCGGTACGTAGGACTGATATATGAATTCGAACATCTGGTGAAAATATCGTCCACTTGCAGAGGGATCCAGGGCGTGAAATTTCATCCCCTATTTTGAAAAATTCGATATATCTCGGAAAATACTGAACGGAGCACAATCAAACTCGGTACGTAGGACTGCTATATGGATTCGAACATGTGGTGAAAATTTCGTCAACTTGCAGAGGGATCCAGGGGGTGAAATTTGATCCCGTATTTTGAAAAATTCGATATCTCGGAAAATACTGAACGGAGCACAATTAAACTCGGTACGTAGTACTGTTATATCGATACGTATATGGTGAAAATTTCGTCCACTTGCAGAGGGATCCAAGGGGTGAAATTTCATCCTCTATTTTGAAAAATTCGATATCTCGGAAAATACTGAACAGAACACAATCAAACTCGGTACGTAGGACTGATATATGAATTCGAACATCTGGTGAAAATATCGTTTACTTGCAGAGGGATCCAGGGGGTGAAATTTCATCTCCCATTTTGAAAAATTCGATATCTCGGAAAATACTGAACAGAGCACAATCAAACTCGGTACGTAGGACTGCTATATGGATTCGAACATGTGGTGAAAATTTCGTCCACTTGCAGAGGGATCCAAGGGGTGAAATTTCATCTCCCATTGTGAAAAATTCGATATCTCGGAAAATACTGAACGGAGCACAATCAAACTCGGTACGTACGACTGCTATATCGATTCGAACAGGTGGTGAAAATTTCGTCCACTTGCAGAGGGCTCCAGGGGGTGAAATTTCATCCCCATTGTGAAAAATTCGATACTCGCAAAATACTGAAGTGAGCACAATAGAACTCGGTACGTAGGACTGATATATGAATTCGAACATCTGGTAAAATATCGTCCACTTGCAGAGGGATCCAGGGGGTGAAATTTGTCCCGTATTTTGAAAAATTCGAGATCCCGGGAAATACTGAACGGAGCACAATTAACTCGGTACGTAGTACTGTTATATCGATACGAATATGGTGAAAATTTCGTCCACTTGCAGAGGGATCCCGGGGGTGAAATTTCATCCTCTATTTTGAAAAATTCGATATCTCGGAAAATACTGAACAGAGCACAATCAATTTCGGTACGTAGGACTGCTATATGAATTCGAACATCTGGTGAAAATATCGTTTACTTGCAGAGGGATCCAGGGGGTGAAATTTCATCCCCATTGTGAAAAATTCGATATCTCGGAAAATACTGAACAGAGCACAATAGAAATTGGTATGTAGAACTAATATATGAATTCGAACATCTGGTGAAAATATCGTCACTTGCAGAGGGATCTAAAGGGTGAAAATTTCATCCTCTATTTTGAAAAATTCGATATCTCGGAAAATACTGAACAGAACACAATCAAACTCGGTACGTAGGACTGATATATGAATTCGAACATCTGGTGAAAATTTCGTCCACTTGCAGAGGGATCCAGGGAGTGAAATTTCATCCTCTATTTTGAAAAATTCGATATCTCGGAAAATACTGAACAGAGCACACTCAAACTCGGTACGTAGGACTGATATACGAATTCGAACATCTGGTGAAAATATCGTTAACTTGCAGAGGTATCCAGGGGGTGGAATTTCATCCCCTATTTTGAAAAATTCGATATCTCGGAAAATACTGAACGGAGCACAATCAAACTCGGTACGTACGACTGCTATATCGATTCGAACAGGTGGTGAAAATTTCGTCCACTTGCAGAGGGCTCCAGGTGGTGAAATTTCATCCCCCATTGTGAAAAATTCGATATCTCGCAAAATACTGAACAGAGCACAATAGAACTCGGTACGTAGGACTGATATATGAATTCGAACATCTGGTGAAAATATCGTCCACTTGCAGAGGGATCCAGGGCGTGAAATTTCATCCCCTATTTTGAAAAATTCGATATCTCGGAAAATACTGAACGGAGCACAATTGAACTCTGTACGTAGGACTCTTATATGGATTCGAACATGTGGTGAAAATATCGTCCACTTGCATAGGGATCCAGGGGGTGAAATTTCATCCCCTATTTTGAAAACTTCGATATCTCGGAAAATACTGAACGCAGCACAATCAAACTCGGTATGTACGACTGTTATATCGATTCGAACATGTGGTGAAAATTTCGTCCACTTGCAGAGGGCTCCAGGGGGTGAAATTTCATCCCCATTGTGAAAAATTCGATATCTCGGAAAATAATTGAACCAGGCACAATAGAACTCGGTACGTAATACTGATATATGAATTCGAACATCTGGTGAAAATATCGTCCACTTGCAGAGGGATCCAGGGGCGTGAAGTTTCATCATCTATTTTGAAAATTCGATATCTCGGAAAATACTGAAACGGAGCACAATCAAACTCGGTACGTAGGACTGCTATATGGATTCGAACATGTGGTGAAAATTTCGTCCATTTGCAGAGGGATCCAGGGGGTGAAATTTGATCCGTATTTTGAAAAATTCGATATCTCGGAAAAAAACTGAACGGAGCACGATTAAACTCGGTACGTGTTACTGTTATATCGATACGAATATGGTAAAAATTTCGTCCACTTGCAGAGGGATCCAGGGAGTGAAATTTCATCCTCTATTTTGAAAAATTCGATATCTCGGAAAATACTGAACAGAGCACACTCAAACTCGGTACGTAGGACTGATATATGAATTCGAACATCTGGTGAAAATATCGGTAACTTGCAGAGGTATCCAGGGGGTGGAATTTCATCCCCTATTTTGAAAAATTCGATATCTCGGAAAATACTGAACGGAGCACAATCAAACTCGGAACGTAGTACTGTTATATCGATACGTATATGGTGAAAATTTCGTCAACTTGCAGAGGGATCCAAGGGGTGAAATTTCATCCTCTATTTTGAAAAATTCGATATCTCGGAAAATACTGAACAGAACACAATCAAACTCGGTACGTAGGACTGATATATGAATTCGAACATCTGGTGAAAATATCGTTTACTTGCAGAGGGATCCAGAGGGTGAAATTTTATCTCACATTTTGAAAAATTCGATATCTCGGAAAATACTGAACGGAGCACAATCAAACTCGGTACGTAAGACTGCTATATGGATTCGGACATGTGGTGAAAATTTTGTCCAGTTGCAAAGGGATCCAGGGGTGAAATTTGATCCCGTATTTTGGAAAATTCGATATCTCGGAAATACTGAACGGAGCACATTAAACTCGGTACGTGTTACTGTTATATCGATACGAATATGGTGAAAATTTCGTTCACTTGCAGAGGGATCCAGGGAGTGAAATTTCATCCTCTATTTTGAAAAATTCGATATCTCGGAAAATACTGAACAGAGCACACTCAAACTCGGTACGTAGGACTGATATATGAATTCGAACATCTGGTGAAAATATCGTTAACTTGCAGAGGATCCAGGGGGTGAATTTCATCCCCCATTGTGAAAAATTCGATATCTCGGAAAATACTGAACGGAGCACAATAAACTCGGTACGTGTTACTGTTATATCGATACGAATATGATGAATTTTCGTCTCTTGCAGAGGGATCCAAGGGGTGAAATTTAATCCTCTATTTTGAAAAATTCGATATCTCGGAAAATACTGAACAGAGCACAATCAAACTCGGTACGTAGGACTGATATATGAATTCGAACATCTGGTGAAAATATCGTTAACTTGCAGAGGGATCCAGGGGGTGGAATTTCATCCCCTATTTTGATAATTCGATATCTCGGAAAATACTGAACGGAGCACAATCAAACTCGGTACGTACGACTGCTATATCGATTCGAACAGGTGGGTGAAAATTTCGTCCACTTGCAGAGGGCTCCAGGGGGTGAAATTTCATCCCC
>JAVSIQ010000318.1:0-71450 GCA_038502775.1 Hippodamia convergens
CGCATTAACGAATTTATAAGACGTCATATTCATCAAAAGATCTGAGGTGGCCAATTTCGAAAAAATTACGGACAAAGCAAAGTCAGCCTCTAAATTCAAAATTTCATTTTTATTTCACATAATTTATTTTGTAAGTCTGAAGGACTTAGCTCAATTGCCTTAAATGCAGCTATTTATTGATTTTATTTTCAAGAGGAGTATCTAGAATGAATATCTTACGTCGAAAATTGGCATTGATGGATAAGAAATGTGCCTTGCAGAATATTAAAATCGATGATTGATTTATACAAGAATATATTCAAAGTTTTTTATTTCAGTTTAATAAATGTTTCCACAGTTTTGTCTATGCATACATGAGTTCAATTATTTCTGTTATTCAATCTTTTGAAATACATGTTTATGAAGGTATCTCTAGTAGAAGTACTTGTATTATGCCTTTGATCGGGAAATTCTGAAAGATCAACATTTGTGGTGAATTCTACAGCAGCTTCTTTTTCATCATTGACTGGAGGGATCAATTCTTTTTGGTCACATGCTATGTTATGAAGAAAGGCTGTTGCCACAATCACAGCTTGAGCTGTATCTAATTTGACACTCATTCCCATGGCAAGGGCTGGAAAGCGACGTTTCCACAGAGCATACTGTCCCTCAACGAAATTTCTTGTACGAATGTGTGATTCGTTAAATAAGCTTTCAGAAGGTGTCCTTGGATTTGCTTAGGTGTAATTAAATAAGGCTTAATTCGTAGCCCCTATCTCCTACATTCTTATGAAAAAGAGAGCTAAAATAATAATAAATGTTGAAACAAAAAGAACCTGAGCTGAGGTAAAAAAAGAACGTGGTATCATAACAATTTTTCGTATGATACTAAAGAATCAAAACTGACAATACTTAAGAGTATTGATGGCTCTAGTTACACGTCTCACAACCAAACTTGCAGTTGCTTTGCTGACACCAGCAAAATCTCCATTACATCTCAAGAATGATCCAGAAGCATAATAGTTTGTGAGTAGAAGCTGCTGACTTGCAGATAGACAATCATTTCTGAAAATAAAATCTTTTTTATAAAAATGTACTTACAAAAGTATTGCATTTTAACTACCTTCTAGTTGGATGAGCTATCAAATGTTCTATTTGGCTGAGAATATCCAAAACGCATCTTTTTGATAATCTGAATCGTTTGAAAAAATCATCATCGTCGTAAATATCGAAATAATTTGGTCTATGACGGATCACCTTAGGACATTGTTTAATAAGTCAGTGGTCTACGATAATCCTCTTCATCACTGCTATAAGCGTTTATATCATAACCCATTAAATCCATATTAACAGAAAATCTGAAGTGTAATTATCAACCAAAATAAATTTCGAATCAAAGAAAAACGAAACAACATTCGTTTTTAGGTTATATACATATACATTTTTGAATAATTCTATGGTTCTTGAATTAACTTCAGGTTTACCCACACTTTCGGTGTAGGTTGAGTTAACTGATAGTTAACCACGTTTCGTGCGATTGTAAAACTCCTAACCTGCAAAATTTCCTCAATCTAAAGTTAACCTTCGATTGTAAAACCGAAGTAAAGTGTAGGAATCGAATTGATTCAACAATGGAAAATTTGTTACCCAGTGAATTTACCACCATTTGTAGAGCATGTTTATCAAAAAATAGGTCATTGTCCATTTTGAAAGAACATCCAATCGCAAAATTATTTACTCAAATCACGAAATTAGAGGTTAGGATTTTAGATGTATATGCAAAGTAATATTTTTCTTATTTTGAAACCTTTTTATGAAATTTTAAGCCCTCTTCCGATATTTTTACATACATTATGGATGTTTACTTATCCTGCTTACTATTTTTGTTTCAGATTCAAGAGGATGCATTACCTCAGGGAATTTGCCCGTTTTGTTTATGTTTATTGAAAAATGTTAATAATTTCATTGAGAAATGTAAAGAAGCTGATAAAATTTTACGATTAGCATTGGAAAAAAACGATATTATTGAAAAGATTGACCTTGATGATTCAACAGAAGAAGAAATAATTTTTGTGTATGATGACTCAAATGATGATGATATCTATGCAGGCACAACAGAATTGTTATATGAGAAAGAAATCAAAAAAGAAGAAATTGAAATCAACAGCAAATCTGATGAAATTCCGAAATGTGGTCATTGTGGTGAAACTTTTGATCATCAAAAGAAATTAATGGCCCATTACATACAAAATGGAATTTGTAGAAAAAGTCGATTCAAGTGTGACATGTGTCCGAAAACATTTCCAAAGAGATACAAGTTGCAACAGCATATGAGGAGTCATACTAAAGAAACTCCCTATCAATGCAAGTTATGTTTCAAAACATACAGATGTTCTCAAAATCTCAGAAGACACCAAAAATTTAGTCATGAGGGAGTAAAGCGATTTTACTGCAGTACATGTCATAAAGGTGATATTTTTTTATTATCATATAATAGTACTGGTAAAAGTTTGGTTTCTGTTCTTCTTTTTAACTTTTTGATTGGAATTAAACCAATTAGGGTAAACATGCAGTTCACACAAGTGGATGCGAGAGACCTCGGCGTAATCCGTAGCTACGTTGCCAGATTGGGATATTTATCTTGTATTTGAAGAATTTGACATATGAAGTTGATTTCCGTCCCGATTTCCGTTCTATCATTTTATAATATTGCATACGACTAAAACAAGATATAACATTTATTGGTGTAGTGATTATTGCGATACTGATTGATATTCATTTCTAAGTTGAATTTTGTGCTTGTTATCTATCAAAGCTCGACGAAACAGAAAAAATAACTAAATAACATTTTGTTTTGTTTTATTTGTAGAGACTTTTATTTGAAAACATTTCAAAGCGAAAATTTTACAATGGTGGTGGGTGAAAAGAATTCGTTATCAGATTTCCTTTGCGACTGAAAACTGCAAATATCTGAAATTTCCTCCGTAAGGGGAATATTCAAATAACTGCTGTTTGATAGAAATTTGATTAAGAAATAATTCAATAAGATACATAATCCATTCAATTAATACGTGTTAATCTTATGTGATCGTATGCCTAGTTCATATCATTTTTATTTCAAAGGAAATTTTTGATGTGTTATATTGAAAACATGAAGAATAGCTATAAAATGATGTTATTCCCGATAATTCTCATTAATTTTCTAAAGATTCGAAATCATGAGCTGGAGAAAAAATGATAACAGCATCGAGTACTAAATAAAGTGAAACCTTCTCTCAAGGATTCTAGAGATATAATGAATGCACAATCTGGCAACAAAATCGCAAATTGTCACTGTTTGCGCATGCGTAAATTCGGCTTTCAATCTTACTTGTGTAAACTGCATGATTACCCCAATTAGAAACACCAAGCACAGAAATAGGTAGTATGTTCATCAACTATCATTGCTCGAGACCTGAACGGTGTCTAGTATTTCAATTGCTTTCATGAGTTGATAATTTTTGGTGGCACCTAAAAGGTTCAAATAATTATGCAGAAAATGCCATAATTTTTTAACCCAACAGCTGATCCTAAACTCTCTGAAGAAACAAAAAGAAACTGGTGCAATTAGCTATATTTGTTTATCAAGTAAAGCATCCCTCAACTTTCTAGCTACAAATCTCCACACTTGTGAACCATTTTAAGATGGGTCTGAAAGCGTTGTCATATGGCAACTGTGGATGCAAATGAGCTCATTTGAATAAAAAAATCCTCAGTCACTAATTTTGAGAAATAGATAACGAATCTGAATTCGAATTCTCATGCAAGTGCCTAGTTTTTGAGGAAACAATTTCAAAAAGGTCAATTCATTCATGTCATTTAATTTCATTGTTTCATCATTGAAAATCCAGTTAATCTTGATTTGAGCCATTTAATCCGAACAAAAACTCATTTTTCATCATAGTTAAGGCAATTCTACCTTAATTCTACGAATTATTTGGTGAAAACTGTGAATATCTATTTATTATCGATAAACATTAGACGTATATCATAATAATAAAAGGAGGGTTGATCAATTAATTAATGAATGTATTATGTATGATTTTATACACAAATGTTAATATCTGGTTTGTACCATTAGCTACGTTCGATTTGTACTTATGGAGTTGGAGTGGAGTGAGAGCGGCGTTTTAGTCACGTGATTTCAGAGCTTGCGGTGTTTGGTTATCCGATGTCGAACACTCCGTAGCTGGAAGAGCGTTTGAAACTAACCTCTAATCTTATGTTTTGATTTTTAGATTTCAATCGAACTCTTGTTTTCTGAGATTACTGTCTTCAAAAAATATTCAGAATTATTTATACATAGAATTATTTATACATTCTTTTACTCCAAGAGAAATATACTGCCTTCTCCCAAGTCGTTCCAATAATAAACTTTTGCCGAGATTTGTTTTTTGAAGATTCTTCTGATGAAGAAAATGAAATTAGCTAGAAAATTTACGACTTTGCAGAAGAAGTAGTACCAGGAATACCTAATGGGCAGTTTAAACAACATTTTAGAATGTCGCTTTCTACTTTTGAAGTTTTCATAAAAAAATTCATTATATTGATAATGATATCCAAGCCTAGCCCGGTAACCCCAAAGTTTCTCTAGAAAAAGAAGTTTATTAACGTCGACATAATATTAGTAAAGAAGAATATAGTTTCAATTAAAGAAAACAAAACGAAATCGAATTGAAAATAAATAAACAAACTGATCAGCTGTTATTTTGAAATTGTCTAATACACAATACGCATGCTCAACCCGGGTCAAGGGCTTCACGAGGTGGGGCTTTAGGACCGAGCTCCATTCACTCTATACTTACCCCACGCTATCAAAAACGAACGCAGTGTTCGACGCACTTTTTACTCCAGAATCCAATCACGAACGCATACGGCGCGAAAAGAGTTAAAGGAGTGAACGGAGCGTCCAAATCGAACGTACCTATTGTAAAATGAAGAAATATGACAAATAACATTTTTTTTTTACTTAAGTCACTTGGCTCAATGAAGAGTATAGATTTTCAATGCTATAATTTCTTGAGTTAAGTGAATAAAGTGGATTCTCCCCAAAAACTAAGCATTTACAAGATTTCGGCTTCAGATTCTTGAGGTGAGATTGATTGCCCATTCAAGAACTGTTGAGTTGATAAGAGCCACCAAAAGTGTAAATCAAGTTATTCAATTGGATTGAATAAACATAAGTTTTCTTATTGGATAATCGATGTTTTCAAATTCAGTTTTAATCAATGCCTTGAAGTGTTAAATGTTTCAAGACTATTAACAGATAAGCATGTTCCGTATAAAAACATTATGAATATCATGCAATCTATTGGTGATAAAGTAAATCCAGAAATTTTTTTTTTCACAAACTGCTTCGTGGTATTTTTTGCGACCTCAACCTGATGATGTTCCTGCTTCGTAGAGCTACATAACCTCATGTAGGTCACACTTATATTATATTGGTGCAAATTGTGGAAATCAATCAATCATATAAGCAAAGATGCTCCACTACACTGTTTTTAACAGGGTTCGAAAATATCATGGTATTTATATAAATATCAAAATATCGGATATATATCCGATATATATCAACTTTCTGTTATTATTTTTACGAACAATTTTTCAAATTTTTTCTTTGAAGATGTCAATAAATCAAACGTATTTAGAAGTTCATTTACCAAATTTATTAAAAAATATAATCAAGATTCTAAAAAACATAAAACAACAAAAAAAAGTTAGTTGATAAATTTATAAAAAGTTCGTTATCCGGATTATTAAAAATTTCCTGTGCAGATGCAGTGGCCTCATCCCATATCAATCTCAAATTGCTATTACATACTGCAAACTTCAGCTGTGTACGTGAACGTGCTTTCTGTTCAAAAATTGAAAAAAAAAACAAGAGCACAATGAATAATGCAATGACGATTTTACGGCGACGTTATAACATCACTATCTATTCCCCGAAAATACGTTGCTTCTTCGATCGTTCAAACGGTCGGTATGTCGGTATACATTGGTGATATTGGTGTGCTCTTAAATTGCGATTAATTATGAAATTTTTACGCACAGTCGCAAATTATGGTAAATTTATAAATATCCTTGATATATATCAATCCTTATAAATATCGATATATATCAGGATAAATATCGGCGATATATATCGGTCGAACCCTGGTTTTTAATATGTTAACCATTTTCTAAGGAAGAATTGGAAAGATTTTTCCGATTCAGCCTAGAGAAAAAAGTATAGCCATTTTAAACTTTCACAGTGAGCTATCCGGCCACTGGAAACATGCCACTAAAATTTTTCCGAACATTAGATTTACCGCTTTTTCAGAATGTTTTTTTCATTTCTCCTTTTATAATTCATGAATGGAAAATTGCGCAATCTCGTCTCGAATATGTTGTTGCATAGCTGTAATTGTTCTGGGCGGATCATTTGCAAACGCATTCTTCAATAGGTATCCCCAAAGAAAGAAGTCGCGTTCGGTTATGTCAGGAGACCGGGGGGAACAACTGATACTGGCAATTCGAGAAACGATAGTTCCTGGAAACAGCATTTATTAAAATTTCTGCAGTAATGCAGTAAAATGTTCATTGACTGGAAAGCCTTTAGGAAGTTTCGTGAGAAAATTTTTAATCATTGCAACGTATCGTACAGAATCAATGGTAACGGTATTTTCAGTTTCATTCTGAAAAAATATAGACCAATATTTCTGTAAGCCGGAATCGCACAACATGCTGTCACTTTCTGATCATAAAGAGGAATTTCATAAAGCAAACAAGGTTTTTCCTCCAATTAGTATCTAAAGTGTTGATCATTAAGAGGTGAAAGTGTGCCTCATCAATCATGAACAAATTGTTAATTTGATTGCCATTTTCTCCTAGTCTGGAAAACACAATCTGACAAAAACAGATACGCCCTGGCTAGTCACCTGGTTGAAGTGATTGTACAACCTAGATTTTGTAAAGGTAATATCCAAGATCCTTATGTTGAATCTTTCTTATCGATACTTCTTATCATGTTAGTTGTCAAGCTTCTTATCGATCTTTCACTTATTAATTCCAACATGTGTTGTGTGCCGAATGGCCGAATCGGCATTGTTTGTCGAACACGTTGGTGACGTCACAGCCTTTTAAAGAACAAGCCCGGAACAACGAAATTCGGCAACGTCGCGCGTAGGGATACCAAACACCCACGAGACTCGTGATGCGTGGTGGAGAATAGATATTCAGTAGTGCGAGTTTTGTTTATAGTATAGGCAGAAATCTCTGGTCGCGGCCTACGATATTTAAAAGGCCAGAAGGTTCCTTTAAAATGCGACGTTGTCGGAGTGTCCACAGGATGTTGGGGTCCTGACTCAGGGTGTTACGACCTTGCAGTTGTAGGTTGCAGTCCTGTGTGGAAGGTGGAAGCGTAAATGTGTTCGCATTTCGCATCAGAAATTCGACCGGGAAGCATGTAAAAAGGTTTGAGTTTTTTCGCTGTGTGTGTGATTGGTTTTTTAATCAATAAAAAAAGTGAAAATAAGAGTTGCCCTTGCAAGATCAGTGTGTATCGGATTTTTTATTGAATTTTTCGACTTTGAGTGTTCATATCTGGAAGAATGATCAACAGGAAGGTTTTTCATTTTGATATTTATTAAAATTTAATTTGAAAATCTTCGATCAGAGAACTATGCCTCGTAATTGTGCAGCGTCCGGTTGCAAAAACAACTGTAAATCTGCTAATGAGAAAAAGTGTTGGTATTTAGATTTCCGAAAGACTCTGCGAGAAGAAAATGACTTAACGCAATTCATAGAGAAAGTAGTTTTAAATTCAACGAAGACAGTGTAGTTTGCATAAAACATTTTGTAGATTCACATATTTTGAAAAATAGCTCTCATCCAACCGCCTGAGGTTTCAGTTATGAAAATACTGCGAAAAATTCCTAAATTAACTGATGATGCATTTCCTTCAATTTTTCCAAATCATCCGAGTTACATGACGTCTTCAATTACTCCAAAAAGAGCTGATACTGAGGAACGTAGACAAAAATTAGTTTTCCATTATGACAATTTTTACACCGATTGGGGCAATCAAGATCAGCTCGATTCATTTTCAGACTTTTGTTGTCATTTCAAAGACAAGGCAATCTCCCACTTCTTTTCCAACGTTAAAGAAAACGGCTACAATATATCGTTTTTGAAATGTTTATTTATGACATATTTCCAGCGTACTTGACATGTTTATCACGACAAATTCTCACTATGTCAGTAGCCTTCTGAAATTATCTTGAGCAAATTTTGAGTAATATCTTCCTTAATAATGATTCTATAATGGTTAGTGAATCCCTAGAACTGCTATTTCCGACAGGAAATAACTAACTTTTAGTCGTTAGTTATCAGAATTGTTTTTATTTATTCAGAGTTTATTTTCTGTTTCATATAACCTTTTTTAGGATTGAATTAATAGTTTTTATTCATTCAGAGCTTATTCTTTTTTAATTTAAAGATATAAAGAGTTTAAAGATCAGCAGTCAGAATGTAATCGTTTTCGATAGCGAAATAATACATTTTTTCATCTTTTGATGTTCATTCTTCTATTTTATTCGCTTCGGAAAGTAGAATAATTTCTATTCTGATTGTAATCTTGTAGAACTCAATACAACAGCTACCTCCTCGTGGTGAGTTCTGGATTATTTGCGATGAAAATATTAAGAAATTATTCGCAGATAAACGAAATGCTGTTTTGTTTTCCTCCCTACAGTTTTTTATTTAATTGTGAATTGAAATAAATTCGAAATTACTTCGAAAACAGTGCTAATTGCAGGAGAAATCCGTATACTGTCTATTATCTACGCGTGCTACTTGTCGCCCCAATCGTAACAACGGCAACGTCTAACCTTCCGGCTTGTTAGATTCAGTAGGCCGTGCTCTGGTGTAGGTACGTGTGTTTGGTTTGTGTACTTATTATACATAAACCATATTAATATCAACCGAATAGTTATCGAAAATATTCATTTTGTTTGAAGTATCATTGTATTCATGGATAAATATGGTAACGTAACTTATACAGGGATTGTACAAATTGGCAGTTCCTTATTACTTTATTTTGAGCTTATGGGAATCTTTGTGATTCAAAGAAGATTTCTGAGATTGGAAACGGTAGTTCAAATTCAATGAAGGGCTCCCAGTAGTTTCAGATAATCGACCACGATGAACATCATTATTGTCGATTCATACTCAAATAAGTTAATTTTCGCCTAAAGGCGAGTTGCAAACTATTGCATCGATGGATAATTTTTTATTCGGGATATATGTGAGTGTATCGAATGTGAAGTTGAAAAAGTAATAAAATCCATTAAACCAAAGAAAGCTTCTGATATTTATAATTTATCTGTTAATATCTTAGAGGATGTAAGGGTCGTAGTAGCCAAACCGATATCTTCGATTATAAATAAATGTTTTCAGCAAGGTTATTTCCCGAATGAACTGAAAATTGCTAAAATCGTTCCCATTTATAAAGGAAAAGGAGACAAAAATAACTGCGACGATTATAGACCTATATCTATTCTACCGTGTTCAACTAAAATTTTTGAAACGATAGTCATGTTCGGTCGCATTAAGATGATAAGGATTAGGTGAAGTTCATTCTGAGCAAAAGCGTAGAAACTGCATAAAACGGCGTACCCCGCGCACATAAGAAGAAGACAGAAAAGGACGCTCTTCAAGGGCCTTAGCGTGCCCAAGCGCGGGTGAAAAAGTGTGAGAATAGAATAAGTAGTCTGTAAGTTAAGGTTAAGACGAATGTAATTTGAGTCGATGTAGAGAAATATTGGTTTTTCTCAATTGGTTCTTTTATTGACTTTGGTGAAAATAAACAAATCACAATTGGTTAATGGTTTTATTGGTGTATGAAGTACAAAAATTCGTGGGTAACTGGTTAAATACCCAACAAATAAATAACAGGATGTCAAATTGGATGGAGAAGAAAAAGTATTTCAGCGAGAATCAACATGGTTTCACAAAAGGTGGGAGTACCACTTCTGCACTCCTGGATGCGTTAATTGAGATCATAGAAGCAATGGACAGTGGCGAATTTGTTGAGTAAAGCTTTTGATACTGTTCCTCATGAACATCTATTGAAGAAATTGCACGCTTATGGTTTCAGGGGAAATGTGCTCACGTTGATGGAGTCGTATTTGGGCAGGAGGAAACAGATAGTCGAGTGGAATGGTATTTTTTCAACCGAGCAGGGAGTCGAATATTTATATCAATGACCTGATCATCTGGGCCAGCGACGTCTTGTGTTTGTTCTTTGATGATACGTCTATCGTTATGCGTTCAAAGTGCAAAGTGGAATTTGTTGGGAAAATCAAATTGGCTGCGAGAGAAGTTGAGATATGGTTATTTGTCGAATTCACTCAAACGAATTCAGATAAAACAGTCAGGTTGAGGCAGGGAAAATCGTGCTTGCGTGAAGTTCTTGGGAATTATATAAGTTGAATTGGGCTGCGCATGTCGATTATGTTTGTGGAAATTTATCTAAAAGTCTGTATCTTTGAGGAGATTGAAGAAATGTGGTACAGAAGATACGATAACAGCGTATTTTGCGAATTTACAGAGCATACTTTTATATGGTATACTTCTGTGGGGAAATGCTTCAGAGGCATCGAGAATTTTCATCCTGCAGAAAAAGGCGATATGTATTATGTATGGAGTGGCAAGTAGAGTTTCGTCTGAAACATATTTCGTGAACAATAAAATATTTACTTTTCCATGCCTATTCATAAGGGAATACTTGAAATATGTATACAACAAAGGAAATAGTATGCCAAGAAATGAAACTTAACATACGTTCAACACTCGATATAGGGACGATCTTCTAACAGAAAAAAGAACATACAGAATATTTCGAGATATTGGGGCTTAAAGGTTTTCAACAAACTTTCTGTTAAGGAATTTACTGGAAAAGAGCTTCAGGAGAAAAATTGATGGGTTATTGGCGAAAATGCATTTTATTAAAGAATGTTAATTATGACTTTGACGAACCATGTGAAATTTGATGGTATATAAATATTACTATTGCTCTTAGTATAACTTGTCGTTTCGGAGCATTCAAAAGTGTTATATGTTAACAAAGCATCATTTTTTTTAAACATCTACTGTGAAGAATATTGAGGCTGCTCATGAGAACTAAGCTGCATTGCTTGGTACTGTATTTGAATGAATTATCGATATTAACTTCGCTTTTTGGGATCGAAATCGCCAACGGATGCGTTAGTATCGCAGGCAGTCATTTCGAAATGTCGGTCGCCCATGCTTGCTTGCATGCAAACCGTCGTCAATCTACGCTGATCGAATAAATCCAAACTCTTTAATTCAATCCTTATTTCAAGGTTCGGTTCACATTTCACAAACTTCAACCTTTCGATAAAAAAAACAAGATAAATCAGATATAGCAAAATTCAATGAAATAATTACAAAAATGATTATTTTTTCCAACATATTCTTGAACCATCGATTATTAATATAATTATATTTATACTCAATGCTTGAACTCGAAACAATTTGAGAGAAGTCCAGGTAATAAATTTCTCATCCACGGTTGTATTGAAGAGCATTGTTATTTGCGTTTATAAACATGAACGAAATAAAATGGGAATGGTAAAACCATCACGTAATGAAGTAAGCTACTAAGAATGCCACCAAAAAAATGCATCTCTAATTCGTCAATACGAACACAACGAGAATGCGAAAAGCCATCATGTGTACTAGAATATTCCGCTCTACAACTTTTGTTTGAAACTTTTTTCGATAAACCTTCCAGTTTTCGAGAAATCTTGTTTTTTCGACATTTTCACGAATTTTCCACGGTTCCTGAAAATTCAGGAAACTGCATTTTTGACCATGAGTGCCTACTCTAGTGACAATTATTGAAGTTGGAGATATTTTTCTAAAGCATTAATTTATTTTGGTTCTATGATCATGATTAAAAATGATCAATATACAATTTGGAATTTATGAATATAAATGTTAAAGTCTTTTTCTGTTTATTCTGAATAGAATCAACTTCAACATGGTAGCAGAACGCGGTTGAAAAAACAGACTCGAAGTAAAGATATTCATAAATTGCGAGAGAGTCGAACTAAGAAGATGGATGCCAGTGAAGTACAAATTGGTTTGCTTGAGGGAAAGTCAAACTGGTCAACCTGGAAATATAAATTGTGCATTTTGTTGTCTAGAAGTTATTGAAGGAAAACTGAAAGCTCCTAAACCCTTAACAGAAGATGCTACAAGTGTTGAGAAATGCAAATATGGAAATATGAGAAAGATTTCATCAAGCCGACAGTAATGCTTTACTAGTTTTGACACTAAATATGATACAAGAAACTTTAGAAAAAGTAATGCGTTTCACATCCGCTACAGAAGTTCGGCTTGAGGTGAACAGATTTACCTAATGACAAGTACCAGGCGAGACATAGCATATGCAGTCAGTGTCGTCTCCAGAAAGTTAGAAAATCCAACGAACGCAGATTGTGTTAAGGTTAAAAGGATATTTCGTTATCTGAAGGGCACAGTGGATCTTGGTCTTAGCTACAGGTCAAAAGAGAGAGATGAGTTAATGGCCTTCAGTGATGCAGACCACGGAGGTGATAGTGAAACAGGACGCTCCACTTCTGGTATTTTATGTATGTATGCTGGTGGAGCTCTATCTTGGCTGAGTCAACGTCAAACATCTGTTGCAATTTCCACAACAGAGGCAGAAATAGTTGCTGCCAGTGAAGCTGCACGAGAAATGTAATGACTAAAACGATTATTCCAAGAAATTCTCGGTTTTAAATTTGTTCCAACATTAATGAAGCTGCTATTAAGTTGAGCCAAAATCCAGAATTCCACAGACGTACTAAACATTTTCATATAAGACATTTCTTCGTGAGAGAACTCGTTTTAGATGGTGAGATATTCTCTTGATCTTCATGGATTAATTGGAAGGAGAAAATTATATATTCCATGAAATACCTTCCGTGGCTCTACGACGAGCTCAGGAAAGTGAATGATTGAAGATGATAATTTTCGCCAACAACACAGTTTTTATCAAACTCGAAAATTAGAGGTAGGTAATTTTTCATTCTACCTACATATTTCATTTAAGAGACGTGAATATAATATAAAATAACTTACAATGTTCAATCCTTGAAGGCAGTACCTGGTTATAGGGAAGCTTGCCAAGAGTCTGTCGACGGAATCATATAAAGGGTTCTAATTAGTGTTGGGTAACTCTTGTAAGAGTTACCTCAATTCGAATGTCCCACTAAGCGTCTACGCATCGGTGAGCCGAAAGACGCGAGACGCGAGAGACACCCAGGACCCAGGTTAACTCAGCAAACACATCGGATCGATAGGCCAAAGACTGTCGCCATTCCCATTCTCCAGTCTCAACTCTCGACCACTCGACCCACCATTATATCACTCAATTCAGATTTAGGGACTAAAGTATATCCAGCCAGAACTGATAGTGCCATTAAACAACTAAATGTACGCCTGCAAGGTTATGAATAATAGGCTCCCGTTTAGTGCTTTCTACGCCTTCTCCAGATCTGTATTAGGTACGACAATTAAGTGATTTATTGATGAATATATTTTTCAAAATTATTGGTCGTTTTTGATTCAATGTATGTACTTACAAAGTCGGCTATAATCTGGGGGCACGGTAGTGCCCCCGCCAACACGAGCCAAGCGAAGCGCGGCGCCGGGGCACTACCTATCTTTTATCGAAGTGTTTCATCGTATTTTTAAACACTCATAACTTGAGTTTGGGATATAGTAGATGAACAAAATTCGCAGGATACAATGCAAGTAGTGAACTCATCAATAGTGCAAAGATTTAACTGCATAGCTCCTACAATTGAGATTTTATAGACATCTAAAAAACCCCGATTTCGTCAGTCACTCACTGATGATCATACAAACCTTAAGGGTACTTCCCGATGTCCTATCAAGTTGAAATTTGGTATAATGCTTTTTCCCGCACTACTAAATGCACGTGATTTTGACCGCTTTTTTGTAGTGAATTCCTGGGTAGAATCTGTAGAACTCGACATTGTTTGTAAAACTATAACACCCAATATTATCGATTGAACGCGCCGATATGGCAGTCACCACGAAAGATATTTATCGCCTGAACTGAAATCTGATTTATCTATCTAGCGTATGGTTAACATGGAAACAATTCTTCGGAAAATCTGAAATCTGAAACATTAAACCCGGTTCTGATGAATTTGGCACCGCCTTGTTGTTTTGAAGCGCTATTGCCTCTCGATGGATGAAGTGTACAACGGAACTGCGGCACTTGTGGGCCGGAGCGAGAGCGCAATCCGAGCGATCTGATAATCAGATATGTTTTGCCAAATGCCCCAACTGAAGTAATAAAAATGCAGTGACCCTATAGTTAATTGCTTTCATTTTGATAAAAGGTACTTCCATCTTCCCTTTTCACTAGTGTGTCTTGTCATAAATCACCGGATTTGTGGTTATTCCTCATAACAAAATTAGGGTTGTTTTTTAGAGGTTGCTTCTTTGACCGTTTTTACAGACCGAATACACAGGAAGTTTGTTCTACAATAAGCGTTTCAACTCTAACGTCTAACGTAACGACATTATCCCCCTTTTTAACGGTCCAGCTGCGCGCGACACAGTATGTAGTGGAGCAAATTTTGTTTCGACTGCCTATCGCTCCATGAACGCCCGGAATGCCTCGCCTCATTGCAAATGGTACACTGTACCGCTTAAATACAAAAGTAAGGCTCCTCTTACAAACTCAATTTTAAAACGTGTACTACCCAACACTAGTTCTAATAGACCTTGCTGTCTTTCGGAATTGAGTCACTACCTAAGGACCGATATTGAACTTGGGAACTGTATTTTATGTTTTTCAAAGAACTGGTTTTTCTGTTATCGCTGCTTGCGTGGAAATCACTCACTATTAATGCATTATCCTTATTGTCAAACCTGAAGGTGATAGTGGAGTAGTTCTTGTAAACCAAATGAGAAATTTCTCTCTCAATATACATGAAGCAGCAATTCTATAACTAACATCCCGGATCTGTTCACAACAGATAAATACCCGATAGCAAATTGCACTCAGTATTAATGAAAAGTGGCGAGAAGAAGAAATATTAACCGTGAATCGCTCAATCAGAACACAAAACAGTGATTTCCTTGATGATCTTAGTCATACATAGTGGTTATACCTCCCATTGTTATGACCTATGCTTCGAAGGGGCTATCCCACACAGCCAGTAGAAGAAATTGCTTGCTTGTATTGGGGTTACTAAATTTGCATCACTTACATGTGAAGTTTTAAGGAAGCAGAAAGGATATCTCCCAGCATTAAACTCTCAGAAAATGGGTTGGCATATGAAGATATTGGATCAAATTTATTCAAAATTCTCGACAAAACCTTCAGATGTAACAGATATTCAGAAAGACCATCTGAAAGTGAACCACGTAAATCAATTGGACAAAATTGATTCAATTAAGAGTTCTTAAAATAATTTGAAAACATAAAACCTAAGTGAGTCAACTTCTGCTACGGATATGGGCAAACGAATGGGAAGAGAAACAGGAAAAGATATCTGCGACATAAAAAATTAAAATAAACGATTTCAGTTGAAAGTGGTGTTTGTGTGTGTAAAGTTTGTTTTTTGAGGGTTGTGTTGAATTATGTGAAAGTCGGCTTCCGAGTTATTTGCGCGGGTATTTTCACGGTTCCAAGGTTGTAGAAATCTAACGAAGAAACTGTCACTTACATAATTGGTTGAATGAGCGGGTATTCTTAACCCGCAGAGGTACTGTGGTATTTAGTAACGTCATTGGTATGAGCAATAAAATTATCTTTGTGGAAAAAAATTTTTGTACAAGATTAGGGAATGACTTAAACTGATATGAGAAAAAAAAATAACAAAGAAATGTTAAATATGAATCCAGAGGAAGAATGACCAAAATCACCAAAACTTGAAGTATACTCTTGTCATTCCTTGAGAACAGGTGTGACAAGTATAAAAAGATTTTCTGTCTTTACTCCGTCCACAAATTCTGCATCTTCCAGATTTCTTTTGGTTTTCACCAGCTGTTTCAGCTGATCCTTTATGAGGTATAACTGGATATCCTGTGATTTCAGACAATTTCCGTTTCGATAAATTGGCAATTCTGGGATTACTCTGTCATGAATGACAGATAATTGCTTGATGAAACTACGCCGAACCATGGGCGTCCGCAGAGGGGGCCAGGGGGGCCGTGACCCCCCAGAGATTTTGATCCCCCTATCGTTCTTCAACAATACTGTGCCTCATCGTTTTACGAATATTTTTATTTTGCTCCACAATCTGCGAAAACAATCTGTGGGCACCCATGCGCCGAATTCCGAAACCATTTTCAGTATTTGAACTAAATATGACGAAAGAGTTTTTTGAAGCAGTATTCAGTACGGTGGGGTATGCACACAACTTCACGTTCTACTGTATGTAGTAGGGCGAATATCTGAACTGCAGCGTCCTAATTCGACATACACTCAGGTAACATATGGTCTGGAGGGTACTCGAAGTCTGCCGACATAATTATCGATGCTTACAAAGATACCTAAGAGAAAAGTCACTTGGAGTATGAGATACCCCACCGTACCACTGCCGGGTTGAGATTAGATTTTGGAGCTCTCTAGTCAGATGATTCACACCTCCCAGCGTTTGAATACTGCAGTTGAATACTGATTTGCGATATTTTAAGACTTTATGGCCCAGGAGTAACAAATGCGATATATGACATTGCCCGATGGGTAGTAGGTTAAGAGAATCTCAAACTATAAATGAACCTGATACCAGCATTCTGCAAGCGGTCAAATCTACTTAACTGGCTTAAGACCGATAAAGACAACATCAACATTGTCCAAAATAGGAATGGCAGAAAATTCTTCAGAAGTCGAAACTGTTGAAGGCACTGGTGAGAAAACCGAATGATGATATCTATTTAACATGTTCAAATATTTTCTGGCACCAATGATAAAAGCTTGCATTTTGCTACTATTTATAACGAGACCTTTACGTGAAGCCGAGGTGGAAATAGCTGAGAGATCTCTGTTGAAAAGTCGGACCCACTGTAACTAAATCATCCGCGTAAAGGAGAAAAGTACAATGGGCTGAATCGGCCAACGAAGGGATGAAAAGAGGTGGAACAAAAACGCCGCTCCCTGCGGCATGCCCTCCACCGTCTCCACCAATCCAGAGCAGCCCATTTCTTATCTTTTGATACATGGAATATCTTGAAAATGAAAGGATTCAGCTGCATTCTACCTTCCTTCCTCTGATATGTAGTTCTTTCCTTATATATCCTTTACACCTCTGATATCAATATTGTGAACAAAAAATACTATAATGTTTTAGACAAAACTATATTTGGAACAAACTTGATGATTAACGGAAAGCCATGAATAACAAATTTGAGTATTTAAAATGAATTTTATATGTCAAATACCTAGAAAACTCATGAGTATTTTCAACTACAAGAATTTCATGGAAAATAAACTTTGCATTTGAACATAAGGGTGAAAATATTTGTATGTTAGATTATTGTCGAGTTCTATATTTTGTGTCTAGCAGGCTTTTTACTATTTTGAGTACATGTTGTTCCAACATTAGTTTCTTCTGATAGGTAGTAATCCTTACACAAAATAATCGATCTCCCCACTGAAAGTCTACAAGAAATAATAAGAGATAGCTTTGCATCAACAAAAGCTAACTTATTGAAAACTTACCTGTCTCTTATTTGTATCGAACATTATTTCTCTTGGTTATAACTTCTCCAGTTTTAAAAACCTCATGTTTTTTCACAGATTTATTCAGTCAAATCGATCTTTCGATGAGGTAAAGAATATTCGAAACAAAAAAGATATCACCAAATAATTCCCCCAAAGATCCCTAGATAAATTGTCCAACTGCTCTGGAAATCGAAACAATAAAAGAACGATAAGTTTATTTCAAAATGAGAGAAAAATTCACAATTTTCCGAACGAGAGTTCAATGTTTTGAATAGATGATTTTGACGTTGACTCAACTAGCTCCATCTCTCTTTTTTATATGCGGCATGCCAGCATTTCGCTCAGAGAACTGGTCCATATATATAAGAGGTCTATGGGGTTTCATGAGAAGAAGTGATTTGTATTTCACTTTTTATTAAAAATCAAGACAAAGTGAAGCAACTCATGATATGTTTGTAGCTTCATGAACTTATACAGAAATGTTAGCTAAAAAATCTCAATCACACTCATTCCGATTATAGAATTCATAAACTCACAAAAAAATACTGTTAATCTACTCATCATTCTTACAAATACTAAGTGATGTTGAAATTTTCTTCCAAATATCAATCTTAGTTTGATTCAGTTACAAATCTAATTGATCAAGCTCTCTGAACATATATATATTTCAGTATACTCCATCAAAATCTGATATCTGCTTTTAGAAATTATGAAAAAACATTCAGTCGAACTTTGATATTCATAATATTCCTTATTAAAAATTATCATTATATTAGAGAATATCCTAATTATTCGCAATAAAACAACCTTCTTTACTCGATAACACTATATTGACGACTATCTCCTAAGTTTCTGACAAAAAGAGCGGCGACTATTCTATTAGTCATCCGCAATTACTCAACATAACATGACTGGAACATCTTGCGTTCGAAAATATAGGGCAAACCAGAATTTCAGCTAACAGTTCGGCCATGCTACCAGGATCTCGACCCGAGAGCCTTGCCTTCAACATTCGGTAGATGGGAGCTCCCCTAAGGAAATGCCTGCAACAATGAATAAACATAAATCATTATATTATTTCATAACGACCCAGCGAGACTGGCCCGCAGATCGTTTTCTAATTAGTCGAAGTCTGAGATCCTCTTCCGACCCGCCACCCGTACTTGGAGGAGGATGTACTCCGCCTGTAACGGCAAGATCTTGAAGAGAAGCCCGACTTTCTCTGTAAATATTTTCCTTTAATGACACATTCACGTCTTCTGTGTCCTGATCTTCGGAACACGTTTTATTCCTAGGTGACTTTTCACTTGTAAGCGACGTTTCGCTTCCGAGTGACGTTTCACTCTTCTCGCACGTCTTGCCCTCTGGTGACGTTTCACCTGTAAGCGACGTCTCGCTTCTGAGTGACGTTTCACTCTTCTCGCACGTTTTGCCCTCTGGTGACGTTTCACCTGTAAGCGACGTCTCGCTTCTGAGTGACGTTTCACTCTTCTCGCACGTTTTGCCCTCTGGTGACGTTTCACCTGTAAGCGACGTCTCGCTTCTGAGTGACGTTTCACTCTTCTCGCACGTTTTGCCCTCTGGTGACGTTTCACCTGTAAGCGACGTCTCGCTTCTGAGTGACGTTTCACTCTTCTCGCACGTCTTGCCCTCTGGTGACGTTTCACCTGTAAGCGACGTCTCGCTTCTGAGTGACGTTTCACTCTTCTCGCACGTTTTGCCCTCTGGTGACGTTTCACCTGTAAGCGACGTTTCGCTTCTGAGCGACGTTTCACTCTTCTCGCACGTTTTGCCCTCTGGTGACGTTTCACCTGTAAGCGACGTCTCGCTTCTGAGTGACGTTTCACTCTTCTCGCACGTCTTGCCCTCTGGTGACGTTTCACCTGTAAGCGACGTCTCGCTTCTGAGTGACGTTTCACTCTTCTCGCACGTTTTGCCCTCTGGTGACGTTTCACCTGTAAGCGACGTCTCGCTTCTGAGTGACGTTTCACTCTTCTCGCACGTTTTGCCCTCTGGTGACGTTTCACCTGTAAGCGACGTTTCGCTTCTGAGCGACGTTTCACTCTTCTCGCACGTTTTGCGTTCGGGTGATGTTTCACTCAAGGCAACACTTTCATCTTCTGAGGAAGCTTCACTTTCTGATCCGAATCTGGTCTCGTAAGGCTTGATTTTATCTGCAGCCCATACTCCACTGTACCCTTTTCCTTTTCCATCGATTCTTGGTAGACTTTCCAATAAATAACGATCATTTCCGAGAACATTGCGGATAACGTAAGGACCACTATATTTAGGTAACAATTTTTTACTCTGGCCATCATTTTGGGTAACGTTCTTCTTAATGAGTACTAATTGTCCCAGTTGAAACTCAACGCATTTTCTTTTTGCATCAAATCGTGCCTTTTGTTTCTGTTGATCAGATTCTATAGTTTCGGCTGCCTGTTGTCTGATTTTCTGTAGATCTGGAGGGGTTTTTCCATCGGAGACTTCGTTGTTTAAAAATGAGTCGTTACTACCCCTTAATGGATAGCCAAACAACATCTCGTGGGGGCTTTTCCCCGTGCCTTTACTTGTAGAAGAATTTAACCCAAATTTGATTTTGTTTATGGTTTGATCCCAATGACATTCGTTCTCCGTGGATGCTGCTATCGCCGAAAGAATGGTCCTGTTGTACCTTTCGACCTGCCCGTTGGCTCTTGGGGTTGCAGTGGCATTATGAACTACCTTTATTCCCAACTTGTTCACAAATTTGTTAAAGGCGTCACTAGTGTAACAGGATCCTCGATCACAAATAATCCTCCTGGGAGTTCCAAAAGTATTACATAGCTCACTTAGGAAATTTGTCAATGGTAGGGTCTTGGTATTTTTTTACAGCTTTCATATTCACGTATTTTGTAAAGGCATCAACAGCTACTATTAGATAGGCATTTCCCTTCGTACTCCTTACGAAGGGTCCAAGATGGTCGACATGTAACGTATCCATGGGTACCGATATTTTCGGGATGGGATGCAGGTAACCAGCTTGTGGACCGCCACTACTTTTGTTATATTGACAGTTAAGGCAACAACGAATGTACCGATTAATATATTTATTCAAACGAGGAAACCAATAGTCTCGAGTTATTTGCGAGATGGTCTTATCTGCTGCTAGATGGCCCGCTTGATCATGAAAATAATTGGCAATTGTATGACGGGCTGCTCTCGGAACCATCCACTTTAATCCATCTTTAGTTTTTCGATATATTCTATCATTCTTCAGCACATACTCCTTGTGGATTGTAGCCTCTTCCTTATCTGTTGGTACCCTCGAAAGTACGTTGTATATATATTTGCATCGTTCGTCTTGTAGCTGTGCAGATAGTACCCAGTCACTTTCTGTAATATTCACGTTTAGAATATTGACATCATCATATGGGCTAGGACCATCTACAGGATTTCTGCTTAGAGCGTCCACATGAGCCATACGAGTCCCAGGGCGGTATTCAATCGAGAAATCAAACTCCTGTGTAGCCATCCACCAACGCCCTATTCTGGGTACAAGATCTCTCTTTGACAAAGTCAGACGGAGGGCGTTGCAATCAGTCACAACTTTGAATGGTATGCCAAGTAAATAAACGCGAAACCTTTGCATAGAGTTGACAACGGCCATCGTCTCTAACTCGTAGGAATGGTAACGCTGCTCCTCCTTACTAGTTTGCCTGCTAAAATATAGGACCGGTTTTAGCTTGGAATCTCGCTGTTTCTGTAGTAGGATTCCAGCGACTCCAAGCTTGGATGCGTCCGTGTGAAGTTCTGTCTCTAGTGCTGAATCGTAGATTGCAAGAACAGGTCTACTGCATAAAATCTTCTTAAGACGATCAAATGATGTTGCCTGGTCCGAAGTCCATTCATATTTGGCGTCCCTTTTTGTGAGTTGCGTTAACGATCTCGCAATTCTAGCAAAATTTTTAACATATTTTCGGAAATAGCTCGCTAGTCCAAGAAACTGACGGACTTCGTGAACGTTTTTAGGAGTCGGAAAAGCTTGAACTGCCGAAATTTTACCTATAGCTGGACGGACACCTTCCCCGCTGATTTCATGCCCCAGATATTCGATGGTTCTTTTGAAGAAGTGACATTTCGACAACCGAAGTGTAAGGTTTGCTTGTTGAAACAGTTGTAATATGGACTCTAATGATTTAAGCCCTGAAGCTACATCACTCGATGGAACCAAAATGTCGTCCAAGTAAGCAAGAGCGGTGGAGAATCGTAATGAACCCAGTATTTGATTCACAGCTCTCTGGAATACAGCAGGGGCATTGACCAGTCCAAACGGCATCCTCACATATTCATAGTGTCCATCCGGTGTCACGAAGGCTGTCTTTCCAATAGAGTCTTCCGCCATGGGTATCTGATGATAGCCACTAGCCATGTCGAGTGTAGTGAAGAAAGTGCAATTCTTTAATCTTTCCAAGTGATCATCTACACGGGGCAAGGGGTAGCAGTCCTTTATAGTTTTGGAGTTCAAAGCTCTAAAATCGACGCATATCCGAACCTCACCATTTTTCTTCTTAACCAAAAGAATCGGACTTGCATATGGGGAATTTGACTCACGAATTATGTCATTCTCTAGCATGTCCCGTACATTATTTCTAACCAGTTCCCGTTCACTCATAGAAAGACGGTAGGGTCTGTACGTTACCGGCCTATCGTCGTTCAAGAGAATTTTCATTTCGACATTCTTAACACATCCTAGCTCCGATAAAGTTTCAGCAAAACAATCACGATATTTATTAAGCAATACCAGTAATTTTTGTTGATCGTCATCTTTGAGGAAATCATCACAATCAATTTCGTCTACAGTAAATGGCCTGTACTTATAAGTTTTCATATGAAATACGCTTACCCATGTTTCTTCCGGAAGGTCCTGTGGGAAACATACTTGGCCTCTAGCAATGAGTTGAGAATTCTTGAATGTAATGTCAGAGTCCGCCACGTTCTGGATTGGTAAAATGTTACACTCCGTAGACACTACGCAGCTAGGTACACAGTACTCATTCGATGGTATCATCCGTCTCTGGAAATCTATGAAGAGATCGCCTTGGTAACTTGGGTTCACGGTAAACGTCACGTACCCAATATGGTTCGGTGGAATGGTCACATCCTTGTCCACGTACATCTTGATCTTGCTAGGAGGGAGTTCGTCAACTTCCGGTAAAGCCAGAATGTTGGTCCTAAACAATCTCAGCTTGTCGCCCTTTAGAACTATCACCACATCAGGATGATTTAAGACGGTTTGGCCAATCATCAATGGCACAGTTTGAACGTCATCCGGAACAACAAGCGCAGGAACAGTCACATCAATCAGATCCACTTCGATGTTGACTTCAGTTGAACCCAATGCATGAACACTACCGCCAGCATAACCACTAATTAGAACGTTGCAGGGTTGCCACTTTACACCACAAGTTTTAGCAGTTGTCGCACGTATTGCAACTACTGCACAACCCGTATCTACTAACCCTTTACATGGAATTTTATTTAACTTACATGGCATAACATAACATTTTTCAAAATTTTCATTGGCTGTCTTGCATAATAGAGCTGGTTTCACAGTAGATGTCTTGGAATGAAACGATTTCGCAGTGAGCTCATTTTTCTTATAACACTTTTCGGCCGGGTGTCCCAGCTTTCTACATATAGTGCATTCAAGTCTGTTGTTGCGACAATCTTTGGCAATATGACCTCGTTTCCCGCAATTGAAACAATTACGATTCATTTTGTTTACGAATTTTCGTTCATCGGAGACGTTTTCTCTTTTAAAGGAAACTTTATTGTCCCTAACATGCTTTTTATTAATATCACTGCATGATATAGAAGGTTGCGATGTAGTAGATGCCAACGTAGATAAATAATCCTTAAAAAGATCTTCCGGTTCGTTGTATCTGCCGGCTTTTGCACCATTCTGTATTGCTTGATCATTTATCCCGTCTATTAACATCGCTACGGCGTTTTTCCCTCTTATTTCACAAGCCCGCAATAATTCAGTTTTATTAAAGTAATATTCAGTCCACGTTTGGTTAGGTGTTTTCACCAAATTGATCATCTTTTTTAATGTCGATGGAAAGTCGTGGTGCTCTGGGAATGCGTTATAAATCATGGTTTTCCACTCTTCCCATGTGTGGTCGTAACTATCCAAACTGTTATACCAAGTTTTCGCTAAACCCTTAAAACGGGACTGCATATTGTAAATA
Organism: Hippodamia convergens; assembly: GCA_038502775.1. Classification (NCBI taxonomy): domain Eukaryota; kingdom Metazoa; phylum Arthropoda; class Insecta; order Coleoptera; family Coccinellidae; genus Hippodamia; species Hippodamia convergens. Next base: position 24,025 of record JAVSIQ010000318.1, read on the forward strand.
GTGAGTTTTTCGTCCCAATTATTAATTGATTTCAGTTGTTCGATTTTATCAAGCCATTTTCTGGAACTTGCTCCCAGAGAATCCGGCGAAAACTCTGGAATGCAATCGGATCTAATATTGTTCGAATTTGTTTGTGGTTTATGTGCCAAAAGTTCCTTGACAGCGTTTTCCAACTGCTCAATTTTTTTATTCTGTTCACTTACTAATGTATTTTCCTCAGACAAAGCACTTACGGAAGTTCTACGTGGTGGTGTACGTGACGGGCTTGGGGAACGTTTCTTTGACTTACGTTTTGGTTTTGCATTTGATTTTCGCTTGTATCGACCATAATCGCTTTCACTGCTGGAATCCGATGACGATGACGATGTCACATGTCTCTTCCTTGATCTTTTCCCCATTTTTACTTTTCACTTAACTTCACTACTCAAATTTAACTTTTACTGTTTTTCTTTCTTCCCTATTTAACTGCACTAAATACTAATTCATTAACTAACTACTCCACTAAATAACTACTTCACTTAACAACTACCACTAATTTAAGCCTCTTCGAATAGAGCGTTATATCCCACCGCTGCAATATTAGAGAATATCCTAATTATTCGCAATAAAACAACCTTCTTTACTCGATAACACTATATTGACGACTATCTCCTAAGTTTCTGACAAAAAGAGCGGCGACTATTCTATTAGTCATCCGCAATTACTCAACATAACATGACTGGAACATCTTGCGTTCGAAAATATAGGGCAAACCAGAATTTCAGCTAACAATTATTATAATGATTTTTCAATTTTGTTCAGAGTCATCAAATTTGTTCAATTTTTACCATCATTTGAGGATGTGGTGTGCCTAAGGTTCTGACAGTCCAATACAAATAAATTATACAATTTCACATTTGAATGTATATCGCCCTCAAAAATATAATGTTTACTTTCAGTTTTTTCCAGTGCATCACTAAAGGAACAACATGAAAGAACTCATACAGGAGAAACTGCATTTATTTGCCAATATTGTGGGAAAAGCTTCAAATCATATCGTACTCATCATGCTCATGTCACCAGACACAAAATAGAAAGAGGGGAACTGCCTGATGATCAAAAAACGAAGAATAAAGAAGTGAAGTGTGAAGAATGTAAAAAAAAATTTTCCACAAAAGGAGCACTTCGGACCCATGAAGTAGTACATACTGGTGAAAAAAAGTTTCTTTGCAATGATTGTGGCAAAACATTTTCAACCGGAGGGGCTCTTCAATCTCATCTATATGTACACATGGGCATCAAACCATTCACTTGCGAAGTATGCAATAGATCATTTGTTCAAAGAACTCATTTGAACACACACATGAGAACACATACTGGAGAGAAACCTTATGTTTGTTCATATTGTAATAGGGGATTCGCTGTAAATTGCAATCTAAGAGCACATATGAAAACTCATACCAAAAACTCATTCCATGAAATCCTTGAAATGAATTAAGGTCAAAAGGGGTGTAGTGGAGCGGGAACGCGTGGGAACGGCGTTCCCACTCTGGTTTCTCTAAGTAAAAAATGATAATAATAACAAATAAAATTCAAATAATTTATGCAAGTAAATAAATTGATATCTTAAAAAATGTGTGAGTGCCAGATTTAGCGTTCCCACACTGAAAATTTTGCCACTACACCACTGAAGGTCAAGGCTAAAAATTGTTTCATACATGAATCATTTCAATAAAATTTTTTTATCAAAACTATCTTTTCTTTAATAGGAGCAAGTTGATTTTACAAACGAAATACAGTAGAATCCGTTCATTATGACGCCGGCTATACTGACCAATCGCTTATAATGACGCAAATGCAGTGTTAAGTTTGAACCGATTTCAAGCGAATAACCTGGTCCTCATTGGTAATTACCAACTAGGACCAACTGCATTCAAGCGACTTCGGTCATTGTCGGTTATAATCATTTTACAAGGAATATCGCTGAAGGTTATAACCGTAGATAACCGCAGGCAGGACCGTAGATAACCGCGGTCATTACTGGTTATTCGCTTGAAATCGGTTTTGGTTTCATTCAAAACTCCTTACAATAGGGTCCGGATTTAATGACTTCGCTTATAATGACATGTCGTTTACAATGACATGATTTCAGATACAACATGATTTTTAGAAAATTTTTCCGGTTATAGTGACCGCTCGTTTTCTCAAGTCACCCTACCCTGTTTAATGCGATGAGGTTTGACACGATACGAGACATACGCGTGCCGACATGCTTTTTAGTATAATCCAGATCCTTGAAGAGATTATTGGTGTTTTGTGGACAAAATGATATCCATTGAAGTCATTTCTAAGTTGTACAATGGTGTAAGAAGCTATTATTTCAAGTCGAAAAAAAACAAACACAAACTAAAATTTCAGATTATTTTTATAAAAAATGAAAAAGTTCTTTATATTCAGTTTTTTTTGTAAGAGAATCTATTTTTTATTTTTTCAATAAAGCAAGATCTAAATTTGTCGTTCTTTTCTTAAACTGAATTAAAAAAAAATTTCATCAATTTTGCTGAAATTCTGCTTTATGTGACTTCCGGTTATTATGACGTATTTTTCATTTCCTCTCGATGTCATTATGAGTGGATTCTACTGTAGATTCAATTTGATCAACAATAATGTAGAATGTAAGATAATACCAAATTATAATGTCCTTTGAAGAGTTTTCCTTATTTGAAAATATGAGTATGAAAATTTTCTGAATGCAGAGCGCTCAACTTTAATCAGATCATCATCTGTTTATTTGACCCAACTGGAATCAACTCTTCTAGCAAAGGAAGCTAGATTTGTATAATTATACATTCAAAACAATTCTCTATAGTTTCATTCCAACATCTATTAATTCTTTTCCTAATGTTTTCCAAACATTTATTTAGAATGTAGTTTATATAAAGTAGGGTAATTTTGCAGAATGAGCATTATTTTTGTCTAACTTCAAAATCTGGATACAAACTAGTAATATACCTAATATGAAAAAAGAATTCTTGTAATATTCCTGGACGTGACTTTTCAGAAGATCGAAAAGTATGATGCATCAATGAAAGAAGAAGTATTCGGTTTTTTAATACGGTAAAGGATTTCAGACCGGATATGTTGACATTGAGAGAGTCTTCCAGGCGAGCTCCCAAGCTCTTCAGAGGATTCTTGGTCTTATATTGTAATTCGACCATATACTGAGTTACCGACCGCTCTGTTGCTCGGTTCAATCCGGAGCCGTTATTTATAGCTTATGTTTATAAATCCCAATGGTTTTCGGAAGACTGTTTTAATGTCCCCACTGATAATTATTCTATGTTATGATGATTAATTTGAAATTCCAGTTTCGTATAATAACCGTTCATTTAATCTGATGCAACATGAAATTACATATCGAATGAGCAGTGGGTGTGATTTTGTTGAACTTTCTTGTAGTCTTGGCCTGTCACAACACTCCTTAATATTAAAATTTCAACGTACAAGAGAATAAGACAAAATTTAAAGCAGTATTCCAAATTATTGTAATGAAAGAAAATGGTATCACTAATATTATTTTATAATATCAAAGATGAAACGTGAATTTTCCATTTACACTGCAAATCAGTATTTAATTCTGCAGTTGATGTCGGCCTTTTTTACTGCATCTTCTAATTATTGTGAGATTAAATACATAAGAACTGCACACTGCACCATCTTGAGTATGAACTCGGGTTGAGTGTCCTCGTGGTTCTTTTTAATGAAATCTGAGAGAATAAATTTCCCTTCAAGCTCCTTTTCGGCGCGACAATTCTCTATGAAGCATGTCTAGTACAGGGAATATGTTTCGGTTTTCATCTTTTTCTCTGGTCCCAACTACTTCTGCAAATATTTCACATATGGTGATGCCTTTTTATTTTTTTTTTCGTGAACGCAGACTTTTAACACTGTATTCAACCCTAAGCTCCTTCCGTGATTTTGAAACACAGGATGAATGGAAAATAGTTATAGTACATTTTTTGTAGCTTTCTGGTAGATATTCAAATATTAAAGAAAAAAGTAGTAATAATACATTTATTGTTGCTTTCTGGTATATAGAATCTTATTGTGAAGATATTCTTGATAATGGAATATTTGTTGGTACATTATCTGGGCTATTTCCATTATCTATACTGTTGGAATTTACCGACGTTTCGGCAAGCATTTGCCTGCCGTCATCAGGGTGTTGTTGGTCCTGAGAAGGACCGGTCTCTGCCAAACTTGTTCCGTTTGGACTTTTGCGCTCCATACTATCCAACTGAGTTGTGGGAATGCAAACGCGAGTTGTCAGAGGTGCAAACTCCGCAACTCAACCCACTCTGACTAACAGTCTACTGAAGTAGGAAATTCTCATTTAACTCGAGTTGTTCTGACACTTGAACATAAATGTCATGAATAAATAATAATAATTATTATTTATTCATGACATTTATGTCCATAATAATTATTTATTCATGACATTTATGTCCAAGTGTCAGAACAACTCGAGTTAAATGAGAATTTCCTACTTCAGTAGACTGTTAAGGGATTTTTCCTCGAGCTAACTACAACAGTGTAGTTAGTCAACTTCATGACGTCATGGTTATCTTCGTGCGCTGTGTGGTAAGTTATGGCGGATGACTGCAAAGGAAAGTGTCAGTCCCTCTCTCTCCGTTTTCAAGTAACTTCACAACAAACCAGAGGGATTTTTCCTCGAACTAACTACAACAGTGTAGTTAGTCAACTTCATGACGTCATGGTTATCTTCGTGCGCTGTGTGGTAAGTTATGGCGGATGAGTGCAAAGGAAAGTGTCAGTCCCTCTCTCTCCGTTTTCAAGTAACTGCGCAACAAACCAGATTGATCTATTGGTTTACTGGCGTAGTTAACTGTGACGTCATGGTTCTAACTACGCCGCGAAGAAATTCGTGTAGTTAACTATGGTATGCTCTGGTAAGCTCGAGGAAAAATCCCTCAGATTGATCTATTGGTTTACTGGCGTAGTTAACTGTGACGTCATGGTTCTAACTACGCCGCGAAGAAATTCGTGTAGTTAACTATGGTATGCTCTGGTTTGGTGTGGTAAGCTCGAGGAAAAATCCCTTTTGTCAGAGTGGGTTGAGTTGCGGAGTTTGCACCTCTGACAACTCGCGTTTGCATTCCCACAACTCAGTTGGATAGTAGTACAATGAAGTTCTCATATCAGAGAAGAGAGTGAGAGGATACCGCGCATAGCTGAAACCACAGACTACTCATACTAATTAATATTATTATTAATAGTCTATGGTCTAGTTATATGCACGGAATTTCTATCCTAAGGATAGATGATACATATTCTGTGTTATTAGTCTATGGCTTAAACGCATACAGGACGAAAGTGAAGCTCACTTTAAGACTGGCCGCCATTATTTATGTGGCAAACAAACAGAGTGGGTGCGAGAAGAATGAATGAATGTATGTGATTTTAAAATCTTTATTCAAGTTGATTTTTATCTGAATACAATGGTTAATTGTTGTACTTATGAGTGTCAGAACAGGAGCGAGAAAAAAAAAACCAGAAATATCGTTCCATAGGTATTAAAAAATATGGTTTTTTTTATGAACAAAAATTTTCATTTATTTCTATATTTTAAATGAACTAGAGTTGAAATCCTTTCAATATCCGAATATAGATTAATTAAAATGTTCAATAATGAGTTTTTGAGTTTTCAAATTGCCATTGACCTAGGCCAATGTTCAAATTAATAAATATCAATAGAGGTTTCCTCTTATGGAACCATTTTAGCAGTGGCGTAGTTAAAATTTATTGGAATGTGAAATGCATTGTAATATTTTCGTATTGTTTTCGTATTCGTTATTGGTAAAAACTATCAAATTTTGTATTTAAGGTGATTTCAGTTTGTCAAATTCAGAAGAAATTTCTCAGATTGAAATATAATATAAAGCATCTCTCAAAGACTAAAATTTTTCATTTTATACAGTGTTACCTATATACTTGATTTTTGAAACATAGATGAATTCAAAATAGTAATCATCGAAATGAATACCATTTTCAACTCCCAGGCTCAGAGATCTTTTATTATGAGGTTGGAGAAATGATATTTGACCTTGTCATCGAGATATACCGGTTTCGGCCTTGTTTGGCCTCATTTAGAGAGAGAGAGAAATTTATTATACATTAGAATATATATATATATACAGGGTCTTTCACGAGGAACCTCACCCATATTTATACGGGTAACTACTGAACATATTTTCATGAAATTCAGCACTTACAAGTATTTCACGATGCTGATGAAATCTAAAATATTTTCAAGGCATGAGCACCTCCGTTTTTCCGGAAATGACGTCAACTTCCGTTTTTCAAATTTCAAGTTATTTTGATGTAACATTTTTCAGTTTTGGTTGGAAAATTCTCTCTGAGCGGGAAAATTCGAAAAAAAAATCGAAAATAGAGCTCCGCTGAAACAAGAATAACTTCGAGGTTTTTGGATGGAAAATTTTCATTTTTCGGATTTTTCAAGATGTAAGATTGATGTATCCACTTTAAAAATCGAAATCGCGATTCATGATACAGGGGGTGAAAAAATCGCTTTCAAAGTTAGGGATGACAAAATCGTGAAAAATCAATTTTTTCAAATTAGAACCCCATTTTTTTATGGCAGATATTGAATCTACGTTAAAAAATAATGTGAGTGTATGCATCACACCCTTGCCCTAAAGTGGATATTTTCTGAGTTATTCACAAAAAACTGTTTTTCGTCTTGAATTTTCAGCTATTTCTTTTCCCTTCACGCCAAAAAGATTAAATTTTCAGGAACTGTTACTTAAACCATGTTTTAGATTTTACTACCCTAATATGCAAGAGAAAAAAGTTACAGGTTGTTCCTAAATAGATGGCGAATTTTGATTCGAATTTGTATCGGAAACCTCTTTATTTCAACTAATCGGCCATCGGTTTTCTCTCCAGTGATAAATAAATAATTCCTTATAAACCATATGCAAAAACTTACCATGTTCTACATTCTTTTTTTTAATGATAGATATCATTAATTACATCTGCCAAATTCCTCTTTATTCAGTAGCATTTTGTGTTTACTATTAATTTGGTGATAATTCGTATTAAGTTATAAAATCGATCACTATGCCTAATTTTACCAATGAAGATTATTTAAATCTCATTCTACTTCATGGAGAATGTAATAAAATTGTAGATAGAACGATTCGACTGTTCATTGAGAGGTTTCCTGACCGACCCAGACCAACGAGAGAAACCATTAACAGAACCATGACAAACTTGAGAAATGTCGGATCTTCCGTTAAGAAAACTATACACAGAGAAAAAAGTGTAGTAGAAAATGAGAAAAACGATATTACAGTTCTTGCATATTTTAGTGTGAATCCTCAAAATTTTCTCAAAGATGCCGAGATTGATCTGGGATTATCTCAATCGAGTGTTTGGAGAATATTAAAAAAACATAAAATGCACCCATATAAATTCAATAGGGTACAGCATTTGAAGGAAACTGATTTCGTCAGGAGAACAGAGTTTTGCGAAGCTATGATGATTCGATTTCAAGAGAATGAAAACTTTTTGGACTGTATAATTTGGACAGATGAATCTAAATTCACAAAGAATGGTTCTTTCAATAGGCATAACAGTCATTATTGGGATGAAGAGAACAACCACCACTTCAGACAATGGAACTTTCAAGAGACCTGGAGTTTCAATGTTTTTTGCGCCATCAAAAATAATGCAATTCTCGATGTTCACATTTATGATGGGACTTTTACTAGTAAGATAGAAAACTACACATGTTTGCATTATTTAAAGAATGTTCTCCCTTAGGGGATAGATATTCTGACATATTGACTCAAATAATTGAGCCGCTAGTACAGAACCATAATGACTTATGGTATCAACAAGATGGCGCGCCTCCACACAATTCACTCAATGTGTCAAATATCCTCTACAGGCTATTTGAAGATCGATGGTTGGCGAACAATGGTCCACATCTTTTGCCACCACGTTCTCCCGATTTAACTCCTTTAGACTATTATGTTTGGGGTAGGATAAAAAATATTGTCTACTCAACTCCCCTGACTGATAAAGAGGACTGCATAGAACGAGTCAGAAATGCGTTCAGGTTTGTTTAGATTTTTAGATTCATAGTTTTGAAACTCAATTTGGTTTTTAAACACTTTTGCAGATCTCTTCCTCCCGATGAAATAAGAAGAGCAACGCACGAAGTATTCCTGAGACGTATAAATGAATGTCTAGAAATTAACGGTCAAAACTTTGAGCATCTTCTCTAGTTATAACTGCGAGAGTTTGCCATGGTTCTCCTAATAGTAACTTGAAGTCGGTTTCAAGAAGGGGTGAAAAATCTACAGCATGGTTCAAATAACAGTTCCTGAAAATTTCATCTTTTTGGCGTGAAGGGAAAAGAAATAGCTGAAAATTCAAGACGAAAAACAGTTTTTTGTGAATAACTCAGAAAATATCCATTTTAGGGCAAGGGTGTGATGCATACACTCACATTATTTTTTAACGTAGATTCAATATCTGCCATAAAAAAATGGGGTTCTAATTTGAAAAAATTGATTTTTCACGATTTTGTCATCCCTAACTTTGAAAGCGATTTTTTCACCCCCTGTATCATGAATCGCGATTTCGATTTTTAAAGTGGATACATCAATCTTACATCTTGAAAAATCCGAAAAATGAAAATTTTCCATTCAAAAACCTCGAAGTTATTCTTGTTTCAGCGGAGCTCTATTTTCGATTTTTTTTTCGAATTTTCCCGCTCAGAGAGAATTTTCCAACCAAAACTGAAAAATGTTACATCAAAATAACTTGAAATTTTCTAAGGAATCTATTTCTGCAATAAAAAAATGGTGTTCTAATTTGAAAAACGGAAGTTGACGTCATTTCCGGAAAAACCGGAGGTGCTCATGCCTTGAAAATATTTTAGATTTCATCAGCATCGTGAAATACTTATAAGTGCTGAATTTCATGAAAATACGTTCAGTAGTTTCCCGTATAAATATGGGTGAGGTTCCTCGTGAAAGACCCTGTATATATATATATATTAATAAGAGGGCTAAAATAATACAATAAATGTTGAAACAGAAAGAACCTAAGCTGAGGTAAAAACAGGAACGGGGTACCATAACATTCTTCGATTTTAATGTTGATTGTTTTCATTTTCCTAATTTTCATAAAGCAGCCAGCTATTGTAGGTCTGACTTAAGGGGAGGTGGAGTTGCTATTTGGTGTCGAAGCACATTATATACACAAAATTTGGACTTAAATAGATACTGCATAGAAAAAGAATTCGAGGTATGTGGTACTTTATGTAGGGGATCAGATTTCAAAGTATTGGTTTTGAATTGTTACCGCTCATGTGTTAATACCAATTCATTAATATTTTACCACCAATTGGGTGATTTGTTAGAGTCTTTGTATGAGCCAGGCATGCGCATTATATTGTGTGGCGATTTCAATGTTGATCCTGTAAGGGATGGAGGCATTTTCTTGAAGATAGCTTCCATGCTTGATAGCTTCAACATTAAAAATACAGTTTTTGAGAAAACACGTATCAATAATACATTGGATTATATATTCACCAATATTCCATCCACAACAACTACATCAGTTGAAGTACATTTTTCAGATCATAAGGCGCTTTTGATGAATTTAACTCATGAAGAACAGATAAGTGCCGCCTATGAATATCGTAGAAGTTTTAGTGCGAACAATATCAGTAGCTTCGTAAGGGATATTGCTAACGAAAGGTGGGTCAACGTTTATGAACTGTCAGATGGAAATCGAGCATTTGATGCATTTTATGATACATTTATGTTTCATTTCGAATCTAATTTTCCAATGAAAAAATTTTATAAAAAACAAGGTAAAGCATGGGTGGACAATGACGTTAAGTGCTCTAGTAGTTATTTAAAAGATCTTTGTTCACTGAAAAACAAACTACCACATTTGAACGGAATATACCAGAAATGTAAGCTTGATCACTCTCTTTTGATTGAAAGCAAAAAGAAGTTATTTTATCAAAAACAAATAAGTGTATCCACCAATAAATTAAAGACTGCTTGGAGTGTTATTAATCAGTTGAGTAATAACTCATATAACGGACCAAATTGTATCAAAATTAAAAATAATGGCGCACTCTTCGAAAATCCTCATGATGTAGCAAATATATTTAATAACTTTTTTGTGAACATACCAAAAGATTTGCAGGACAATATTCCTATTAGAGACTACAGTGATAATATAAGATTAAATGACAGTACTATGTTTCTCATGCCATACGTTCAACAAGAATTCTACAACTTGATAGGTAATAAACTAAAATCTAAACATTCTTCTGGTTTTGATGATATTTCCAGTTTCTTAGTAAAGAAATGTTTGTGGCAGCTGTCAGAACCATTAACGCATTTAGTGAATATTTCGTTTGTAAGTGGTATATTTCCTGATAAGTTGAAAATAAGTAAGGTCGTCATCCCCTTACATAAAAAAGGTGACACTGAATTGCTTAATAATTACCGTCCTATATCGTTGGCTCCAACGTTTTCAAAAATATTTGAATACTGTTTTCTCGATAGACTCATGAAATTCCTAGATGTCCATCAAATATTAATTAAAAATCAGTTTGGTTTCCGTCAGAAACTGAGTACAAATGATGCCGTTTATGCGTTTTTGAAAGATGTTGTTGAGTATATGGAAGAAGGTTTATGTCCTGGTGGGATATTCTGTGATCTGAGCAAAGCATTTGATTGCGTTGATCATGGCATCCTTCTATTGAAGATGGAAAAAATGGGTATACGAGGTAATGCTTTAAACTGGTTGAAGGATTATCTCAATAACAGGCGTCAATTTGTGTCTCTTAAAAGCTCAGTACACGTATCACAGCAGAAATCTATACGCTCAAATTTACTTAAAACTGATATAGGTGTACCACAAGGATCAATTTTAGGTCCGGTCCTATTCATCTTATATATTAACGATATAACAGATAAAGTTGATTGTGAGCTATTCCTTTATGCAGACGATGCAACTGCGATAGTGACAGGCAAAAATGATTCTAATTTACAGGAAAATATGCAAAGAAATCTTGGTAATTTATGTGAATGGTTTAGTATGAACTTATTGCATATTAATTTAGAAAAAACTCATTACATGGTGTTTCATAATTACAATAAATCAGTTAATATTAAGTTGACTGTAAATGATAACGAACTGACTAGGGTGAATAATTTATGTTTCCTTGGCATCAATGTAGATGAGAATCTTCACTGGAAATATCATTGTGATAGTATTAATCGAAAGCTAAGTTCCATTTGTTTTTTGATTAGAAATTTGAAAAGAGTTGTAACTCATGAACAACTGCTTTCACTGTATCATGCGCAGGTATCATCAAGGCTCAGATATGGTGTGGCTTTCTGGGGTGCTTCAACCAATGCCAATGATGTATTCGTAAGTCAAAAGAGAGTGATCAGATGGTTGGCTGGAGTATCTAGTAGAACTTCATGTAGACCATTTTTTAGAAAATTCAATATCCTAACATTATCCTCAATATACATTTTGGAATTGGCAACTGTAATTTATAAGCATCAAGGGACGTTCAACAAAAATAGCGATAACCATCAATATTTGACTCGCAATCATAATGATTTTATAACTCCTGCTTTCCAATTTAGGATAGGACGACACTCGCCTATGTTCTTGGGAATAAAAGTTTTCAATAAACTTAACAGTGAAATCAAGATTTCAGATAATGTTTGTATGTTCAGGAAACGCTTGAGGGAATTTTTGTTAGAGAAATCTTACTATAGCCTTTCTGAATTTTTAAATTAAGTTCAATATTTTTCTGGATGTTTGTGTTTTCTTTTTCTATTGTTCATGATGTGACTTTTTCCATAGTGTACTGGTTGACATTCAGTTGGAAATAAAGGTGTTTATTATTATTATTATTATTATTATTATTATTATATATTATTATGATACTATAGTATCATACGATACTATCATCACTAGTATCATACGATACTATAGAGACAGGGGAAAAAACCTCAGCCGAAAAAACCTGTCTCTCCGTTAAAAAAATAAAATAAAATTGTTGTATCTGAATATTCTATATATAGAAGCACATCACGATTAGCGGAACGGCTCTACGGAGGAAGGATTTCCAAACACAAACTCCAACCTGAAAATAAAAAAAGACAGAACAGCAAGAGAATTCAATTTATACTTCATCAAATTGATCTGAAATTTTCAACCCATTGCAAAAATGAGTTTGATATATTGTGTATGGCTCTAATGCCATCTTGGAATTTATAAATCGAACAATTATTAATTAGGTGTTCAACTATTTCCTCCGATTCACCACGTTCACAATTAGGACTATCAACCGAATTCCACTTGAAAAGCATGCTATTGGTACGACCATGACCTGTTCTTATTCGATTAAGAAGGGACCATATTCTCCTGGGAAGGTTAAAACCAGGAACTTTATTCGATGGATCAGATATAAGATCTTTATTAGATAAAGATAGAATATATACAATTTACAAAATTGGTTTGATATTTTCATATTACAATAATAGTTCCTACATACAAATGTTCACCTTATTTTTATGTTAATATGGTGATTTACACCTTACAAAAAATGACATATGATTTTCGAATATTTAGTTCGGTATGTTTGCTCAAATTTACTTTGCATTGTTTTTTACAGGGAAATAATAGAAAAAGCTGCTTTTATTTATTCAATATTAGTTATTGAGTTCTGGTTCTTATGTTACAGGGATTTAGGGTGAGGAATTTGACTACTCTTTGTATTCTTTATAAAAAATAGGTAGATGTTCTTAGGGTAGAACATGACCTTTATTACGATTCTTATCGCTGAATCGAAGTTTTTAACAAGAGTTGTCGTAGAATTTGGAGGCTTTGCTATCTATGTAATCCCTCAAAGTTTCAATACCTGAGGTTTCGTGAAGTTATGAAACCTTTGTGTATATGTTTTTGTTCAGAACCATTCTCAGGATTTGATTTTGAAATTTTTGAAGCGGACTCAGTGGTGTTGGTTTCAAACGGCACCAAATGGGTGCTGCGTAGCTAATAATTGGCCGAATCAGAGTGATATAAATAAGTTTTTTGTTTTGTACATTTAATTTACTGTTTTTGTACAATAGAGAATGTAGGGTCCTTTTGGCGCCGTATGCTTTTCCCAGTCTAATTTCGATTTGTTTATGGAAATTTAATCTTGAATCTAGAGTTACTCCTACATAGTTCACAGTGTCCTTCTGTTTGATTATATGGTTGTTTATTGTGAGGGGTGAAACCAGTTTCTTATCGTTAATTCTCCTGCTGAAAACAATCATTTCTGTTTTATTTTCATTAACAAGAATTTTCCACTTACCATAGAAATCCATCAATGATCTCAGGTGGTATTGGAGTAGTTTTGTAGCCACTATAGCGCTGAACGAGTGAGCGTAAGCTTTATGATGAACATTGATGGTAGTTTTAACACAATCATTTTGTATAGCAGTCCTTGGACCCAAACTCGATCAAAAGCTTTTTCAATGTCTAATTGCACCATAGCCGTATTTTGTTGAAGGCATTGATGGTATCGTTTATGATTCTTGCTAATTGATGAGTTGAACTATGTTTTTTTTTAAATCCGAACTAGAAGGGATCTTCCATATTAGTTTTTTGAGCGTTTTTTCAAGAATATTTAAAATTACTTTTCCTGTTAGTTTGCTCAACATAGGCAACAAACTGATTGGTCTGTAGCTCAGGGGGGACTGTCTGTCTTTTCCTGGTTTGTGAATAGGTATGACTAATGCGGTTTTCCACATGTTGGGCCAATAGCCTAATTAAATTATAGCATTAACTATGTAGGTCAGGGGTCTGGGAATTTATTGGGTGGTAGGGTTTTGATTAGATTTTGTAGGTCAGTGGGGTTTGTTAGGTATTTATTGGATTCTGTATTGGTGAGGTTGGGATTAGCAAGAAAATCAGACACAAATTTTTCAATGAGGCGATCTGTATCGTTATCAGCACGGTCTATGTTGTGGGTTGTTTCGAAGGTTTTAACCAGCAGTTCAACTTTCTGTTCGTTGGTGCTAAATTCATTTGAGTTATGTTTTAATTGCGGAATACTATGTGGTTTTTTCTTCAGGCTTTTTGTCACCTTCCACAGGGAACCGTCCGACGGATTTAGTTTGTTATTCCATTCTTGATTTTTGAGAATTTGAATTTCTCGCTTTATCATTGCAGAAAGTGATTCGGAATTTCTATTTTCTAAGGGATCGCGGGAGCGTTGCCAACGTTTGCGACTCTTATTTCTGAGTTTGATCAATTCAACAATGTTTGAGGGAATTGATTCGGAGTATGGATGAATTCTTTTAATTTTTGTCGTGCGTAAATGAGACACTGAAAATTTCAATATTTCCTGTTCCAAACATTCGGTAGAATTCATGTTATTGTTTATGACTACTTTATTATTAATGATTTCTCGAAATTTCTTCCAGTTCGTAGTTGAATAGTCGAGGATATTTTAGGAGGTATTGTCACGGAAGTTACCGAGTATTTCGAATTTAAGGGGGTTGTGATCTGAAGATAATTCAGGTAAGGATTCGGGTTCACTAACACTGGTGAAGGATCTTGCTAATAACATATTTACTGTTGAGGGGGTGGTGTTATTAAATGAGTATAGGCACAGTATAGAAACTGGTTTCTATACTGTGGAATAGGGTAGGAGTGGGTGAGTGATGTACATTACAGTCTTCGTTTTTTTCCAAGAATTTCAAGAGGGTTCTTCCGTTTGTGTTGTTGGATGGATTTCCTCAGACAACATGTTTGGCATTCAGGTCACCAATCACCAACGTTTCTCTGCAACTTAGAAGGTTTTCTAGGCAGGTTTCTCTGAAGTTATTAGAAGGGCTGTTGTAAACGCATATTATTTTGGGACCATTTAAAATTTGAATACCTACATTCTCTATTGTACAATTTGTACTGGGTAAGATTTCAAAAGGAACGGATGTATGTACAAGTATAGCAACACCTCCGTAGTGAGTGTTATTTGAGCGATCAATTCGAGCCTCGTGGAAGCCTTTGACCTTGAAGTTATTCAATGGTGTTAACCTAGTTTCGTTAATTATGAAAATTTTGATGGAATGCTGTTTCAAAAAGTATAAGATTTCGAATTCTTTGTTGAGAACGCTGTTACGTTCCAGGTGGCTAGATTAAGCTAATTTATTGGTGTTCTAGCCATTACAAGTTATTAAGAAATGAATAGAAAGTTTGGAATTTTTCTGGGCCAGACTCACATTTTGCCAATTTTTGATTAAGTATTTTAAGATTTTGCAAAAATTCAGAGATGTTAATGAAATTGTTGAGCTCATTTTTGAGTTCTGAAGAGCTACTAAAGTCACCTGGAAATTGTGGGGTATTGCCATAGATATATATATTTACATAGATAGGCCCTGAGCGCGATATCAATAGAATGAAATTGAAGATCAGATATACAAAGCGAAGTTTGTTTTTGTTTTGAATTTTGACAGGTCGATGTAAACATGATATAAACAAACGGCAGTGTCGTGCATTTTTTAGGGGTACTTAAACGAAATAAATATAACTTCATGAACAGAGATCAAAAGGATTTTTTTTAAGAAATGAATCGGTTCCACCCTATGGTTATTAGCGACGGTACATTATCTAAATAATTATAGGTTTACAAAATGGGAGAAAATTATTGGAATATTATACGATTTCATATCTCTTGAAGTAAATTAATGTAGTTCAGACACTTTAAGAATTAAAAAATTACATAATTTCTAATGAGAACGTAAGGTCCTGTGGAAGTGGTATATCTATATTTCGAAATGGTGTAGATATATTTTAGTCTATGAGAAAATTTTGACGTATATTTATGTTCATTGAAAAATATTCTAAAATCAGAAGAAAACCTGATTTGTAAATAAGACATTGAATTTCATTTTTGTTCAAATTCTTTATCTTTTCCATTTCTGCAATGGTTGGTTAATTTGAAAACAATTTTATTCTAATGAATAAAAAAAAACAAAGTATAATTATTTTGTTTTTTTCTGCTCTTGTCTTTTCTCATTTCAGATTGGAGATTTCAGGTAGATTGGTGAAGTCTGTTTTTCTATCGACAAATACACCATGAATCTCACCTGAATGTTTATTGTTAAGACGAGGCCCATGGATATAATGCAGAAACTAAAAAAAACAGTTTTCGAAAGGAATTTATTAAATTCAAAAACCAGCAATTTAATTTATATTTGGAAAGAATAGTGGATGTTAGACAGGATGTCAGTTCCACCAATTTTTCATCCATACTGATGATCAATCAAATTTATTCATTGAGCTGTTACATAATAATTACAAGTATATTCAGGAAATCAGGAATAGCATAAAAAGGGGCCATTACCTAAGACTATATCTTGTATGCAAGTGCCCCTTCACGAGCTCAAACAAAGCACAGTTTCGAAAAAAAGAAATAGAAAAAATATTAAATTAATCAAAAATTCAATTCACAAAATCAAAGAAAGAGATACATGAACATACATTATATGTTCTTCTTCTAGAATAGGCAGTAGTGGTAGTAAACATTTTATTAACTTTGAGCTACAAAGTTTAGAATATAAACATCAAAATAAAGTTTCATCATTATTTGCTCCTTATCTACTTCTAATCTCACTTATTATCAGTCTCATGAACTGATTCAAATCATCAGTACACCTCATATACAATACATGTTGGCAATGCATTGTAAATATTCAATCCATTATAATATACCAGCAATATCCATTTGGCAAGAGCATAGCCATGATTTGAGAGTGATTTCTCGTCATAGAAGTAATCTCCATAATTTTGAAAAATGTCTCCAGGCAAATCAATCATCGTCCTCATTATCATTAGTTTCACAACACTGTAATTATTTGAAAACAAATTCACACTTGAATTCATAAGCCTGAATGATTTTTCACCTTGCTCGCATAATTGATCTCGAACATTGAGGCCTTCGTCAAATTTCCATACATCTCTCTAATTTTGAGTTTTGAATGTATCTAGTCAACTTCCAATAATTGTAAGCATTTCAAGCTCATTACAGATGACTTGAGCTTCATCAAATTACCTCTGTGGAGGGTCAGCTTAGATATTCATCATACCCTTTTCTGCCTCTGATGCTGTGAAAGTAATAGAAGAAGCTGGTGATCTGCAAAAGAATCACATTATTTTTTTATGTTCCTTTTCTGATTCAATATTTCCCATTCATCTTAGAACTAAATGTTGCATTTAATAATTAAGTGTCATTTCATGATCCCAAGAACACGAGGTCATAAACCGTATACAAATAGAGGTGGAATCAATCTCGTGCTAATTCATAATGAAAGAGTTGTGAATAAAATATGAATAAATGAGTGTGTTTCTAACATCTTAATAGAAATAGAACAGTTACCTCTGTGAAGGAAAGTCAGCACTGACATTCATCATAGCCTTCTCGGTCTCTAATGCTGTGAAAGTATGAGAAGTACTTTCTCGAGTTCAATATTTGGGACTCAACGTTATCTCTGAATGTTCATTTTGTATATCAGGATCAGTTGAAATTAAAGATAATGGCGATCTGAAATAGAAAATTGACTTTAAAAAATTCTTCACTCCTCTATGCCAACTCGACAAAGAGCTAATATCAAGAAACTTTGTTTCTGGTCATAATGAAGAAAACTGCTTTGATCTATGTGGAAAAATTCTTATTGATACCTATTTTTTATCGTATGATCTGACATACAACAAATATCAATACAATACGAAATTTCTACCCATTACCCATAATCAACTGACGCCACTGTACTCACCTTTGTTGTTCGCTGCTGTTTATAAATAATAATGTTTTTCACATGTCTTGCAAATAATACAATATTTCGACATTTCTCTGAAGTAAATGAACTTCAATATCAATATAAGGCACATTAAAACTTAGGATCACGAATACTAGCGCAAATATCTTGAAAATAACAGAAATACCCCAGGTTAGGTTAATGTTTATAAACAGCAGGGGGGTAATGTAAACACTGAGATCTTTTCTTCATTTTTGCCTCTGTTTACATCTGACAGGGCCCATCTAGTTAATCTATATCTATGGGTATTGCGCTCTTTGTCTCTGGAACTTTCTGGTTGGACGTTCTGCTTCTCCTCCTGTTTCTTCAGCCGTTGTTCCCACGGGTTCTCTTTCGGCAGGGGCGCTGGTGTATTTTCTTTTTTGTTCCTGTGCGTTCTTGTTTGTATTTCCGTTCAATTTTTACACTATGTTTAAATAAACTTCACATTTTTGCGATTTTGTGAGGTGGTCCCCACCACAGTTGGCACATTTTGCTGGTGTGTCTCTTGTTTTGGTGCAATCCATGGTCGGGTGTCTCTCCGCACATTTCAGGCATTTGTAGCAGTTTGACGTGGCACGGCCCCAAGTTTGAAATCTTCTGCACTGCGTTATTTTTTTGTTGGAATAATGTCGCTCCCATGTTACGACAATGTAGTTCAGGACTATGACATGTTGGTTTAAATGTCGTAATGTTGTTTTGTGGGCAGTTATGACCAGGTAGGCTGGGTTTCTGGTCCCTTTTTAAGGATATTTTTAATGTTGATATTGTTTTCTGATATTTCTGATTTTAGGTCTTCTAGATTATTGTGTTCTGTATTTAGACCCCGTAGAACGAATGCGTGGGTTCTTTCATTCTTTTTGCTGAATGTGTGAATTTCTAGGTTATCGGATTGGAAGTATTTCTTCAGGCTATTGAAGGCTTCTTCTGTTTCAATGAATAAGTTCGAGGTGTTTCTTCCATACCTGATGTGGAATTTTGATTCTCCTCCGATAACTCTCTTTATTATATTAACAGTCGCTGACTGTTTTTCGAAGACACCGTGTATGACGATGGGGGACAGTTTTATTTTGGGTTTCGCAACGGGGGCTGGTGTTTCCGGGCTGTCATCTGTTTGTTCTTCTAAGACATCGAACCTATTCTTAATTGTGATATGTGGATGTGGGGCTGCGGTGTCCATAGGCGCTGGCGCAGGATTGCCTCCTGGATGGGTTTTAGAGGGGTTTGCCTCGTCCTGGATCTTCTTCCGTTTGGCGGTGATAATTGAATTTATCGGAAAGTTTTCGAATCTTTTCTCCTTCGTACCCGATTTGTTCATGATTTTAGTCATTGTATTATAAATGTGTCTATCACTTGTAACAGTTTGATATTTAGTCTAGCTATACGCGAATCACTTTATCACTTAACACAACACAATGCACTGCTAATAAACGTTTTGAACACATGGGATAACTTACCAATGATATACTACAGAAATGATCCTCATCAATGTGGCCTCATTAGTATCCCATACATCTCAGAGACAAAATATTCATGAAAAAACTTCGATATTTGAAGCAATTGGTTGTGAAGTACTGAGTAAAATATTACAAAGTACTAAAGCAGTGAAATCCAATTGCGTTAAAATGAAGTTTCACGTCTCCAATCAAATGCTAAAAACAAAATCTGTACTTCCTTTTTCATTGTATTCATTCCGATGATTACTATTTTGAATTAATCTATGTTTCAAAAATGTTCTCGGTGTGGCCTCCGTAAAGGCAAAGAATTTTTCTCTTTTCTTATATACCTGATATTAAAGTATTCCTTCCTTTTTGAGCTTTAGTGTTTCTTGAAATATTTAAGTATTTTGCTTTATTAGTGATGTCGATATTTCCATGAATATGGGGAACCTTATCTAAGATACGCCCCTGGGCATGAAAACTTGAGGGATTTTTCCTCAAGCTTATCACACCAAACCAAAGCAAACCATAGTTAACTACACGAATTTCTTCGCGACGGAGTTAGAACCATGACGTCACAGTTAACTACTCCAGTAAACCAATACATAAATTTGATTTGTAGTGTAGTTACTTGAAAAGGGAGGGAAGGGGACTAACACTTTCCTTTGCACTCATCCGCCATAACTTACCACACAGGGCACAAAGATAACCATGACGTCATTAAGTTGACTAACTACACTGTTGTAGTTAGCTCGAGGAAAAATCCCTTTAAACTCTCCTAGCCACCCCGTAGGGCAATGCTTCCCAAATTTTTGTACCTGCGCCCCCCTCTTTGGAAAAAAAATTTGTTGTGCCCCCCTTAATTAACTATAACCGTTTTTCTGATTAATTTTTTTGACACCTATTCGACTTTTTTGGTTTGTATTCGAAAATGATATTTTGGAATCAGCTGCGTGCCTACTCTGCAACATTCTCGCGCCCCCTCTAGGGGGGCGCAGCCCACAGTTCGGAACACACTGCCGTAGGGTCTGGAAGCCCAGGTGTTGAATCTTTCATTTAATCAGGGCCGGACTGGTATGGTTGGGGCCTACCGGGAAAAATATCGTAGGGGGCTCCAGAGCGCTTGTCGCGGGCACCTCCGGAAGCTGAAAACCAGCGCCGAACTGGTTCAGATTCGGTCAGAGTGACGTAGTTTAAAACCCAAATAGACCTGAAATTTTTTTCTTTCATTTCAATGAGAATTGTGTCAGATTATGGTTTAAATGGAGCCTTTTCACATTTTTCATCTTGATGTGTACTTATTTTTCACGAAAAGTCAAAATTTGTGGTGTTCTTTTAAAGGAACGGTAGGTTTTTGAGCTAGTAAAATTCATTCTATGAAAAATGAACATTGAATTATAATATGTCGTAATTATAGAAGCAATTTTTCAGGTGTTATGCTATTTTATATTTAATACTTATAAAATATTGCTTTTTATGCCACACTTCACAATTTTTTTATTTTATTCTGGTAAACAATCAGATGGTCTACCCTGACCTATCCTGAAGATTGGTGTAAACTCTTTGATTGCTTAGATGGTCCTGTTTTTGTTGTTTTTCTATTAGTTTCCATTAATCTTGTCGCGATGATAGCTAGTCTAGTTTATTACTATTATTACTTGTTTGGTGCATGGAAATACGAATAAGAAATTAGTAGGCGCATAAGCAACATTATTGTTATTTCAGTTACAGAAAACTATTGAATTATGTACAGAAGAACAGGTGGTTCTGAAATCATATCCAGATTACAGTAGAATCCGTTTATTATGACGCCGGTTATACTGACCAATCGCTTATAATGACGCAAATGCAGTGTTAAGTTTGGTTTCATTCAAAACTCCTTACAATAGGGTCCGGATATAATGACTTCGCTTATAATGACATGTCGCTCACAATGACATGATTTCAGATACAACAACATGATTTTTCGAAAATTTTTCCGGTTATAGTGACCGCTCGATCGTTTTCTGAAGCCACCCTACCCTTTTTAAAGCGATTAGGTTTGATACGATACGAGACATACGCGTGACGACATGCTTTTTATTATAATCAAGATCCTCGAAGAGATAATTGGTGTTTTGTGGAAAAAATGACCTCCATTGAAGCCATTTCTAAGTTATTCAACGGTGTAAGAAGCTATTATTTCAAGCCGAAAAAAACAAACGCAAACTAAAATTTCAGATTATTTTTCTTAAAAATGAAGAAGTTCTTTATATTTAGTTTTTTTCTTGTGAGAGAAGCTATTATTTATTTTTTCAATAAAGCAAAATCTGAATTTGTCGTTCTTTTCTCAAACTGAATCCAAGAAATATATCAATTTTGCTGAAATTCCGCTTTATGTGACTTCCGGTTATTATGACGTATTTTTCATTTCCCCTCGATGTCATTATGAGCGGATTCGACTGTATATGCATGATGTAGTATCTCATGCAGAGTCAGATTATTTTTCCAATAGTTATAAAAATAAATCCAGGTAATATAGTAGGTGATAATCCTACCGTTCCGTTAAAAGAACGCCTTCATTTACGTAGCAAAAATTAGGATTTGAAATCATGGAGAAGATAAATTCGCCTCTTATATTATTCATCCGACCATAGATATAATTATTTTATTCACAAACGCGATGAAATAAATACATATGAAAAAATACACCACCGGACAAAATGAGGTATTGCAACAATTGATATATTTATGAAGTTAACATGGCCTTAAAGTGAATTTGAATACTGAAGCACTTTGTAGGTTATATTCAGTGTTGAAGAAAGCATTAATTTATGTGTTTATATTGACGCCTTGTTTGTTTCTTTATTTTGAGCATGAATAGAAAACTTTTAGA
Source organism: Hippodamia convergens (assembly GCA_038502775.1). Classification (NCBI taxonomy): domain Eukaryota; kingdom Metazoa; phylum Arthropoda; class Insecta; order Coleoptera; family Coccinellidae; genus Hippodamia; species Hippodamia convergens. Next base: position 46,260 of record JAVSIQ010000318.1, read on the forward strand.
TAGGTGTTCTTTATACGGAACGGTAGGTCTATTTGGGTTAAAGTAAACTCGAAAAAAGAAGTAGAAAAAGAACTTTGTCAAGATATGCGTTCCCTAGTCGAGTTTGAACATTTGAGACTAGGAAAAAGTAACAAAAGTACAAAAATACAATACATTTGAATTAATTATTAAAAAATAATATATAATTATATAATCAATAGTTTGAGACTTTCACGACCGGATATACTGATATTGAAAGTTCTCTGGGCTTATTGGCAGTGGTTCATTAGAAATAATTTCACCTAACGATGCGATAGGCATCTTCAGAGGATGGTTCGAACCCGTCAGTGTCAGAAATTCAGCGTTCGAGGTATAATATTAGACTAAGAATCCTCTGAAGATTGTAGGCGAAACGTTAGCTGAAATCATTCCTAATAGACCACAGCCGATGAGCCTGAAAGACTCTTTCAATATAAAAAAAAATAATCACTCTGAACAAATCAAAACACTAACATAGTCTCTTAGGGCTTTCAATAAAAAAACAAAAATTAAACAATAATATAATCCCAATTTTCAGATTTCAAATAGGTCCAGTTCTCCAGAAACGCCTACCTAATAGGCCGTCGAACTTGGTACACCCTGTATATATATAAAATATCGGTATAAATCAATATGAAGAGATAGTTATTCTAATGAACATACAAAATGAACCGAAAAAAAACCTAATCCGTTGATCTGGTCAGTGCTCTTATAGTTCAATAAACAAGTCAAAAGGACTATTGAACTTTCTTTGGCTAGAGCATGTTTTTCAAAACAAAACATGTTTCATAATCAAAATATTCATAATGTTATCGTTGTAGATATTAATAGTTATAACACTTTCCACATCATGAACATCAGTACCAACTCCAATGATTTCGTGACTGATGGTGGAACGTATTCTGAATTTTATCAATATTAATTTGGAAAAAACAGTTTCAGAATTTACCTTCAGAAAATTATTTATTATAAATTGCATCCATCATATTCGTTACCAAAAAAAAAACATTTAAATTGTATGAATTCTGGTTATGAGTTGTGACTAGGGCTGCCAACAGTCTTTTATTTCAAAGGACAGTCTTTTATTTCAACACCATGTTCTTTGATCTTTTGAAAGGTGTCAAAGGACTGCAAATGTCATTTGAAATCCAAAACTCTGAATGAAAACCTTTAAATAACCAAAAATAAATTGTCCAAAATTTCCATACGCCATCAATTTATACTAGATAGCGGTAGCGAGATCTTCCTTCGGTGAATGCGCACATGTCATTTTGTCAATATTCCGCGTCTGAACCTAGTTCAGAAAATTAATCCTTCAAAATTGCATAGTCTACTTTACGACGAATTTTCTTGAACGCTCGTTTTATAACCAATGTTACCAATGAATGTCCAGGTTATTCGCTCGAATTGAAACAGCTGCATAGTTCACTTCAATTCACTTGATATAACCTATGCTTCAGAATATTTCCCGAAAAAATATGAAATTTTTCATAAATAAACGTGATGTAGATATTTTTCCATTTTACTCGTCATAATCTGGAATGAATACCTATTCGAACTACTTATTGATTCTTTCCCACTGAAAACGATTCAAACTCAGCTCATAACAAGGGCGCATCCATTCGGAACAAACTTCTTCGACGTATGATAGAAAGTCTCAATTTTTCTATAACAAAAATGAACCGAGGTGGGGGGCTGCAGCCCCAAGGCTCCCCCCTTGGTGCGCCACTGGCTCTTAACAAATATTACAAAAAGTCCAAAATAATGTTATGAACTAGGTATTTTTGACTAACTGAAATCGTCTCTGTGATATTCATTTCCGTTATGTTGCCCCATGTTTCTGTCCTGTATTGTCATTTCAATGTTCAGAGTTTTCTCAAATTGAATGAGTTTTTGTTTGAAGCACTTTCGTTTTATTTTTATTTTTTGATAAACATATTATGTATTTTGTTATTTTTTTAAGATATTTCAAAATTTTTTTTTATATATGTATTTTAGATATTTTGCGTATATTTTTCGTTTTCGTTTTTCAACCTAGTTGATATTTGTTAATGTTAAAAAATTGTCTAATTCTCATCGTTATTTAGATATTTATATCTCGGTGGTTATACTTGATGGTGTATAAACACCATCAAGTTATATTGTAATACGGAGCTATCGTATCTGCTATCTTATACTCAAATTTCCATTTTTTGTTTTGTTTATTGTTTTAATTTAATTATTAGTAAGAATGGGTTTGGCCTGAAACCAACTGAACTAAAATAGGAGGAAAATGTTCAAATTTAAAGAAATGAGGAATTCTTTTGAGGGTACATTTGTTTTGACACAAAAATACAGGTTATTCCATGTAACTGTAATTTCGTATAAATAACTTTTTGCTGAAAAAAATATTATGTTTTTTTACGACTCGAATTCGTTATCAAAAAGACTGATCAAAATAAACGTAGAAAAGCGAATTTTCTTCGTTTTGAAAAAATATTTTGCATCAATTATCTTAGATTTTTAACTTTTTCGAGATTTTTGCATATTAATAAATTGTTTATTGTTATTTATATGCTTATCTCTTATCAAATTATAATACGTAGCTATATATCTACTATCATTTGTAATCATCTGAATATTTCACCTAAATACTTTGTGGTCATTTCAAAAAATGTGTAAAAATGTTTGGAAATGTCTGGAAATATTTAGAAATGCTTTGAACATTTTTAAAGGTTGGAAATGTACACAATTTTTGATCGTGATCACCCCCTCGTACGACCGTCTTTTCGCGTCAAGCAGTGGAAAATAGATGGACTCCGAACTTCGGATTTTCATCAGTGTGCAGGAACATTGGTACATCGGAACATTTTTTGGGTGTGAAAACACCTCAGTGTATTCCTAAGTTGATGAATATGCGAGAAATCCTAACAAATCGTTTCTTGTCTTGTCTGACAATGACGTGATAACGTTACTCGTCCAATCATTTTTGTCCGCCATTGTCATGTAAAATTGGATTTGGTGTAAGCGAGCCGTTTTGCTAGGTCAGTTGAAGTTAGTAGTAAGTATAATATCCTCCTGAGTCCTGATGTTCAATATGTTCGATCCAACATATTGGATGAATAAACGAACGCGTTGCGTGTGCAGCTGTTTTGCTGTTATGTTGCATTTGTTTATGAAGTTTGTGTTCATGATGGCTGCCATCTACCAATCGTAGTGAGTGAATTGAAAAATGCTGCGAGATTTAAAAATCCAGGTGGTAAATTTAAAACAAAACTTTATTGTGAAAATGTGACTTAATTTCGTGCTTGAAAGGCAAAAATAATTGCTTCAGAAATTTTCATTTACGATTTACTAATAATGAGATCATCTGATTTCCATCTCATTGGACATATTTTTTTCACACTTTTCTTAGAATTGAATTATTCAAAAAATTGTCTAACGTTTTAAGTGCTTAGTGAGCCCAATTCCCAAATATGACCTTGATATCACCTTTTATATGATGTCGGGACTCGGGAGGATATTGGAATAGGAATAGAGGATGCAAGGCTAGTCAAAATATAAATTTCAACAAGTATATTTCCAGAATGCTATACATTAAATACATTATTAATAATTTTTCGGCACAGTACTACTTATTTATTAACAAATTTTTTATTTCGCTACATTTTGAATTCATCATTTTTTTCTATCAGATGGCTTTGAATAAGGTTTACCGCCATTTTTTGCCATTCTTTTTCAAATTCACTTTCCAAAATTTCTGCACCTCTCTTTCTTGTTAATCCAGTTTCCTCCAAAGAAAGTTCGCACATTTGCATGTCATCTTTACCTATGGAATAAAAACTTTGTTCACTTTATATTATCCATATCAATCTCAATATTATTGTGAAATTCATGCCTAGACCTAAACTTTGTTCAATTAATTGTTCGAAAATTAAAAGGAGAAAACTTCTGCTCGAACATTTTCTGAAGAAAACAGTTACTATGCCAATTTGTTGTACATTTTTGGGACGAATGATTGCATGGGTCATTCCCTTATTTCTCCTCCTAGTTCATTTTTTGCATAATTAACGTTTTTGAATTCACCGACATTTCAGTAATCAACAGAAATCGAAAAATTTTAGTGCAGTTTTGAAATCTGGAATTTATTTTCTTCAAAGATTCCTGCAGAGATTTAGTCAAATTCTTCTTTTTCTTTCTTTGCAAAAACTGATTTTCCCTTGTAACAAAAACAATCTCCATGCAATGGAGACGGTGACACTGACGTTACGGAGTAGGCGTAGGCTGAAATCCACCCAACGCGCAATGGAGAGTGCCATGCTGGGGGTCAGCTTACGAGATCGCATCCGAAACTCTACCGTCAGAACCAGAACAAAAGTCTGCTGTGTTACCGAAAAGATAGCAAGACTGAAATAGAGGTGGGTAGGTCACATGGCAAAGAGTGAAGACTATAGGTGGATGAAAAGAACTCAACAGTGGAGACCTTGGTCGTGTAATAGAGAAAGAGGCCGTCTCCCTCTACGATGGAAAGATGACATCGTAAAGACAGTGGAAACCGGTTGGATGAGAGTTGCCCAAGACAGACACGAGTGGAAACTTATGGAAGAGACCTACGTTCAGCAGTGTACGTGCGAGTGCTGAAGAAGAAGAAGAAGAACAAAAACAAGGGTTAATAAAAAATCGAAAATCTTGGAAATCATCACTTGGAGCCGTTGAGTGGATATTCTGGAACCTCCTATCCGATTTCCAGAAATTATTAAAATACACATTGTGTAATTTCATAAACACGAAAAATAAAGCCAGACACTTCCTCAACAAAACTGCATCTGTTACTGGTTAATTTTCACTTTTTCAAATTCCTTCTCTGATTTAAACAGAAATTTATATTCGTAACCAATCAGCCGATGGCAAATTATCATTGAATTTCACGATTGTAGAAATCCAGCTTCTAAAAGAAGATCATCAACTTTTTAAATGGAATTTTTTTTTACAATATTTTCACCAAAATTGTGAAGAAGTTTAATTTGATTTCAGATTTCAAAACTGTCCTTGTCTACTGGTAACTGAGATATCATAAGATGAAGACGAACGAATGATTCTCCATTCAAAATCGGATATCTCCGCGAGATGGGAGCATATATTTAAACTGCATGAATTTTCCTTAGGTAGGGATCTTTCCCCAATGAAAAAAAATTAACTTTGCATTTTAATTATGAAAAATGTATTTGGGAAGATTAAACATATCAGTATTTCACTCAGTGGCAGATACATATGGGGGGCGTAGAGCTTCCCTCTTACAGAGCCCACATGAAGAAAACAAGTTTTTTCTGATTTCATTCAAATTTGAAAAATTAACCTGTTACTGAAAGGTATAGATTACCGATATCAATGTAAAATTTTCCGTTTATCTATGTCATTCCATCTAAAATTACTTCCACGGTAATTTCGATTAAGATTTAAAATCCAATGGAATGACATTCGACCAATTTTAGAATATGGGCGATGTTTTATGGCGAAGCTGCAATGTCATAGTTGTCCTTTGAATCTATTTTCCGTTGATAAATTTTATTGTTGTCTGAACACATGAACTGTCAAGAAGTATATTTCTCTTTTCAGATGTGAAAAAACCTTTGTGAAATTTATTTTACTCACTAATCGTTTATTAACGAATGTGCAGCAAGGTTAAAGCTGAAGAAATATATAAATAAGGGTCGATAAAGACTTGATCACTAATGATAAGGAAAGGACACGATGCGATCATAAAAATTTGAACAAGTATTTCCGAGGCGCAGTCCATTTGATATCAAATCTCATTTCAATGAAATATCTGTTGCAATAAGTCTTAATTACTGAATATATTCATTTTTCAGTCGAAAGTTGCTATAACTTACCAGTACTAGAAAAATACGCATATTTTCGTCTGTATTCCTAGACTCTCCACAAAAAAAAACTGTACGTATTCTTGTGAAATGAATGTGATACCTTTCCGCCTAACTAATAAAAATAAAAATGTCAAGAATACTATTATTTATTGTTTGAACACAATTCGTACACCAGAATATATTCAAATATTATTCGAATTGTTAATAAGAATGTCATAATTTGTTAATAGCGCCAATTACTGTTGATTAAACTGAACATCGCCCTTATTCTCCAAACTGACGAGAAAAAAATCCAAATTTTTCATCTTTCGGTTTTACATTCGACTACTTAGTCGAATATAAACGAAAGTACGGAATTCCTCTTTGCTCCTTTAATGTTTGCAATAAGATAAGTTTTGCATCACTATAAATCTTCGACAATAATTTTGTTTCAGAATAATTGGATTATGTACTTAATAATGAATTAGTTCAAGTCGTTAAATTTAACTGGTTTTTCAAACGAAATAACATTAATAAATGAACAAAGTCACAAAAAATTGATGATATTTTCCTTCATACGAAAATTAAACTCCTTGTAATTTAAGTTGGATACAAAAATATTTTTTCACATGCGAAGAATATGTTCACACTTACCCGCTACCAGTAGTACCGCAGCTTTTTCTGGGTGTAGTTCCATTTGTCTTGCCACATACTGGCCATCAAAATGAGCAAACCAGAAGCCTTTTTTATTGGGATCTCCACGAGTGAATGGTATACGGAAGAATCTTTGTTTATAATTATCATCCTTATTCACTTTTGGTTGTAGTCTTGGGGTTTTATTAGCAGATTCCATCACTGGAAAAGGCATTGACTTCTGAATGATAAATTATTTCAAGACTGAATTCAGGACTAGGCACATTCAACCTTGGATGGACACTTTACTGCGTAACAATGCTTCAGAAATCTTCGACATAAATCAGAGATTCAATGGTGCATCCTTATTATGGATATTTTGAGTAATTTATGAGCTTTCATAATAAATAAAAAGGTTATTCAGCACTATATATATCTATATAATAGTATAAATGTGAAAGTCCATGTGTTTGTTTGTCTTCTATGGTCTCAGGAACCAGATGATCGATTTTGATGAAACTTTCTCTATAATGTAGAGAACTTATTTTTGGGAGGTTTTCATGTAGAGTTCATTCATGTATCACGAAGAAATGAGAAAAAATATTGATTTTTCATGAAATGTTGGTATTAAACCCGGTTTTCTCAGGCTTTTACGGCCGACTCTGGGTAAACTATGAGAGATAGACAGGCTTAGTCACAGGCAATTTTATAGTGCTCAAAAAGTTCTACAGAAAAGTCTGCGACGGCATATGTCTAAGTGCTGAGGACAAGCCACGATAACCATTTTTAACATTTTCAGTTCAATTCAAAATAATGTTCAATTTGAAGAGGGCTCCTGAAATGAATTCATATAAAAATGAACATGACTGTAATCTGCGGCATTTATTCCTGATGAAAAATGCGTTTTCAAGTATAGTTTTCTAATGAATACTTTCCAAGTAATTTGAGCAAGAAATTATTAAATCTACGCGAGATCGGTTTGTCAGGTAGTCACGAGCCTGTCTCTCCTTAGATACAAGGTAATAAAAGAGGGGCTTCGATGGACCTAAAATCTACAATCAGTACCGCTTAATATTATGCGAGCAAAGCGAGTTTGAGCTTATATTAACTATATAACATAACATTGAAAGAGTCATCCTGGCTTATTGGCGGTGGTCTATTAGAAATAATTTCACCTAACGTTTCGCCTACATCTGCGGAAGGCATCTTCCGCAGGATTGTAACATACGATAGGAATCTATTCTGTTCAACTAAGACGGAATCTAATAACATTTGTTCCACATGGATGGTTTAACTGAAGATTTTTAACTCATATGTGGCCCAGAGAAATGTTATAATTAAGATGTCTAAAGAAATGACGTACGCAATTTATGGGCGATGTTTTTTGTACTATCATTTTATTCCCATAATAAAAATCGATGTTACGCCACTGCAAACCGGAAACAATTGAAAGCCATATTAGTATACCTTCGCGGACGCCTTCATATTTCATTCATGCTTCCTCCATTCTTTCTTCGATGGTACGAACAGTGTAACTTGAACACTCTATGACAGTAAGATAAAAAAAAAGAATGTGTGGCCTTCCAAAACATATTCGTATAAAATTTCATTACAATGTTGGCAATAGTTTTAGTCCAAGAGCTAGTGAACCTTTTGACTAACGGTTTGTCTGTAAGGCTAGAAATTTTTATAGAGATAGTTTCTAGCATGCTGAGGACGGAAATCATCGCCTGGCACCCCTCACCCCTGCACGTCATCAAGATTTATATCTTTGAAAGTGTTAAAAAAATAAAAAAAATAAACTTGTTCCTGTAAGCTTGAAACTTTCATACGATTTTGTTCGTTCATTGTGAAGTTCAAAAAAAAAATTGACAGGCGATTTCGACGAGCACAAGTACCTGCCAGGCGACTCAAAAAGGGTGTAAAATACGAACAAAAATGAACTTTTTTATGTAAGGTTGAAATTTATATATGTGTTCGTCTGAGGGAATGAAAAAATAAGTTGTATTATTAATCTTCATCATCATCTGATATGTAATCATTAATTTTTCATCATATAGTACAGTCGTTTCAAGCGTAGTACATTGTGTCTTAAATTGGTTGAGGCTGCATTATATCTCAGCTATTATTGAAAATAGTGTCATGCATCTGCATGACACTATTTTCTCGATATCTATCGAGACCCTGTGTCACTTTTTTGTGAAACTTTTAAATTCACAAACAGAAATATTCCATCTTCTTTTGTTTCTGGAATACAGTGCGAGAATGAATAAATTTACTTTTTGAAGATATTATTATTTCTTGGGCCCTGTATGAGAAAAAAATGTATGAAAATGTTTATAATAATGTTTTTACGTAGAATTCAGTGGCGTAGCCTAAAATTTTCATCAAATAAATGTTTTTAAGATATAGATCAAACTTGAAATATTTCAAATGGAACACCTCGTATGTTTTAACGTCAAATCTTCTCATTTTTTTCTGAAAACATCGATGTATCACAACCTTACCTTTAGTAAATTTGAGCGTCAACCATCCGAAAAATGTATACAGTAGTCGCTCGATAATCCAGCGCTTGCCAATCCGGTACGCTCGGTAGTCCGGCACTTTGGGACCCAGGTAACCCGCTCTATAATCCGGCATTTTATACAGCTGAATGCCGGATCACCGAGAGTAGTTTTTCCCGCTCGGCAGTCCGGACCTAACCTCGACAGTGATGTCACGTATTTGTTTTCTCTTGTTGCATAGCGTCCCTTGACAAAATAGCGGTCTTATTTTGCGAAAGTTGGATAGTATTGAAAATCATATGAAGTTAGTTTTTTTTTCCTGTACAAATTCGATAATCCGGCATTTCCAATAATCCGGCATCAAGCGCCTACTGTATTTCTGTTTGTTTTTTTTTTTTAAGTAAGACATGAATTCTTCCACATATGCATCAAAAAACCATTTTTCAGTTGATATTTTGAAATTATGTTCAAAATAGGATAAAATAAATGGGTTTAGATCACATGGCTTTTTGAAAAAGTAATGATTAAATTCTTGTGAATATTGATTAAATGCGTGGGATATCTTTTTCAACTGAAATTTATTGAAGCATAGGTCGTGATACAGTTTGACGTTAAAATAAACATGGTGTTCCATATGGGAAATTTCATTCCGTTCCAATTCAATCTCAAAAACATTGCTTTGAAAAAATGTTCAGCTACGCCACTGACTTCTATGTGAAAATATTATTATATGTAAGAAGTTTTAATTTCTTTTCTTTCTTATGCAGAGCCCGAGAAATAATAACATCTTCAAAAAGTGAACATTATCATTTTCGCACTGTATTCCAGAAACAAAAGAAAATGGAATATTTCTGTTTGTGGATTTAAAAGTTTTACAAAAAAGTGACACAGGGTCTCGAAAACCGCATGACTCTATTTTCAATAATAGCTGAGATATAATGCAGTCTCAACCAATTTAAGACACAGTGGACTACGCTTGAAACGACTGTACTATATGATGAAAAATTAATGATAACATATCAGATGATGATGAAGATTAATAATAAAACAAATTTTTTCATTCCCTCAGACGAACACATATATAAATTTCAGCTTTACATAAAAAAGTTCTTTTTTGTTCGTATTTTACACCCTTTTCGAGTCGCCTGGCAGGTACTTGTGCTCGTCGAAATCGCCTGTCAATTTTTTTTTTGAACTTCACAATGAACGAACAAAATCATATGAAAGTTTCAAGCTTACAGGAACAAGTTTATTTTTTTAATTTTTTTAACACTTTCAAAGATATAGATCTTGATGACGTGCAGGGGTGAGGGGTGCCAGGCGATGATTTCCGTCCTCAGCATGCTAGGAACTATCGCTATAAAAATTTCTAGCCTTACAGGCAAACCGTTACTCAAAAGGTTCAGTAGCTCTCGTACTATTTAAAAAATTGTTTCCTTTAACGTCCTTCGTCTTGAATTCGGATGGCGAAACGCACAATTATTTTTCTACCTATCCTAGAGACAGGGTCATGTTTTTTTGAAACACCAGTATAAGCGGCTTTTACAACATAACGCAATGTATTTAATTTCAAAGTTGGAGAAGATATTCTCTATGTAGCCAAGGTTGTGAATATTGCGTGGAATTTTTGAAATTCGTGCGTTGTTTATTATAGTGGTGATTGATATAATATTTTCATGATTGTGTTCTGAAATAATTCACAGATATATTTTCGATGGAAGAGCGGCTTTCCATCAACCTAACGAAATTTAATCAACACTTCCCAACTCGGAGAGGCTTGTTGCACGGAGAACAAGTCTTAGTGTATTTTTCTTTAGAGAGTTTAGTGTTTTTGGGGAAGATTCAAACTATATAAATATCTTACTAAAAAAAATCTATTTAGAAAAATATAACAAAAACAGAAATTGACCATATACCAACTGGTTCAGCCGTCTGCATCTCAGACTGACAAACGCAATTTCATATACAGATACAAGTTAACTCACAAATTTGATTAACGAATTAATCACAAACCAAAATAAAATGAAAATTAAGATTGAGAGGTTATGAGATGGGAGATTTCAAGACTGTTGAACTCTAACTCACTGATACATTTAAAAATTGAAAAAGTCCGACCTTGGCTTTCCCTCGAAGAGATGACCTACGTACTCTGAAAATAACACTTCCGTTTCACTTAACTATCGCGACAAATGCCGTGACTTCCGATCGCGCTTCCCGACTAGCAAAAAAACCAAGAAATAATGAAACTTTCCTTTAATAGCAAACTACTACTTCGAAAAACTCCCATATATGTCTGAAAACTGACTAAAAAAATTCTATCTTCCTGACTGACTTAAACCGTCGCCCGTTTCACGACCTTTTTATCTTCCTTTACTTTCGCGAGTACCCTGGGAAGGTATTCCCGTTTCGCCTTCCCCAGATCTAATCACTTCTTTTCTGAGCAATATTCAGGGTTTTTTCTGTCGCGTCCCGAAAATGTACTCTCTTCTCCTTGACCTATAATTATAAATAATACCGTCGTATGTTTTTCTTAAGTGTGAAAGTGTTAGTTTTCATGAGCTCGAAGATCCCGAACTCCAATAAATCCCCCATTTTTATTTATAATAAACCATTCAAAAACGACCGTTTTTGACTGCAAGTGCTTCATCAATATTGCATTCTAATGTTCATGCCGACGGGGTCATAGTTTTATTTAGGGCACAGTCGAGTTTCAATGCGTCTGCTTGTTAAATAAACAACAGGGCTGAGGCCAGATCTGTTTTATGCTTGATGATTGAAGGGTAGGTCCTAACTATGATAACCTAGCTGTAAACCCGATATGCGTTTCTCTAATACAGTACCGTATTCATAGGTTTCAGTCTTGAATCGTTAAATGAGGAAATTACCAATTTCCCCATTTATTATAGTTCTTTATGTTCCTAGAACAAGAATGATTGAGATGTCCTTAGTGTAGATAATACAAATACAAAATTATCAAAAGCTTCTCACATAACAATTTTAGATGCTCCAAAGAGTTCAATGATTTGTCGGTTTTAAGAAATCTTTACTTTGCTTTTGTCATTAGCAAATTAGAGTATGCTAATATTGTGTGGTTTCCGATTTACGATTGCTACATATCGCTTCTTGAAGGGGTTCAAAGGCGATTTCTCAAGTATATTTCATTTCGGCAGACTGGTATTTACCCACGGCGCGGAGCAGATCTGTCCGAGGTGATGGAGGCATTCAATATCAGGACACTTAAAGTGAGACGAGAAGAGCAATGTGCGAAATTTGCTGGTGGGTTGCTGAACAATAAGATTGATTCCTCATTTTTGTTGTCGAAGCTGAACTTCGTTGTCCCGAGGCTTGCCGCGAGATCATCATTGAGGTTCTACTTGCCGACAGCTAGCACTAATATGCTATTTCGGTCGCCAGTGTACGCAATATGCAGTAGTGCGGAGAAACTGCTGCTAGATTTGTTTCCCTAACAACTTAATATTTTATGTATTTTTTCTTTTTTTTTCAGTATGGACTCTCGTTTTGTTTTATTTTCATTTTTTTGGAGAAGCATTACTTTATATTTCTAGAGCACAACCCTGTAATTGGGATTATCCTGTTGGGTTAATAAAGATACATTATTATTATTATTATTATTATTATAACAAGTTTGCTATAATTATTTCCAAGCTCATTTGCAATAATATATTATCGTTAAAAGAAGTCAGATTGAAAAAAAAAAGAATTCTATTAACGAACAATGATGATATCGATGTTTGAAATGCAATAATTGTTGAGAATTTCCTACTTTCATTTTTCAATTGATGAATGAATAACATTGAGTGCCAAATTTATCAAATATGCAGAGTATTTTTTTAAATAGTCGTCCAAAATGAGGAATGAGCGCAAATTTGAAATAACTATTGCTATATTTCTAACTGAATCAATTCATTAGGTACCTTTTCACTTACTCTCTTTCGCGCACGATTCAATCGCGCGCGATATGAGTCATACGGGTTAACCGATAGCGAAAGAGTTATATTTTTCACACGTCTAGAAACCGAGCGGAAGATTACCCTTACACTATTATGCTTTCGCCTATTGGAATGGTGCGTTCCTGTCAGGAAAGAGCGTTATTGTAACAACTAGTAGTTCTTCTAATAGTTAATTTCTCGACGACTGACATATTATCGTATAGACAAGCATTTACGTTGCTTGTGCTTCCTGTCGCTGAAATACAAGGCCTGAATCATAGACTTATCATAAAGACTTAGATAACGACTTATGGGACCCACAGATTTAGTCCATTTCCATCAGCCGACAGGTATTACCGACGACGGTTTTCGCACCACAACCCCGGTATTCAATCATTTTGAAACGACGATTCGAACGGATGAAAATGCTCGAAGTCTGTGAGCCCCATTAGGATAAAAGGTCTTTGGCCTGAATCCTCTTAGGACCGCATAATCAATGCTCAATTAAATAGCGTAACTCTGAGTTACAGTCAATCTAAGGTGGAGAAAACCTGTTTGTAACTAAACGTTAGTGCTTTTCAGGTCAACGTTCCAAATGGCAATGAAGTTGAATTCGATTTTTGATTAAACTAAAAAAAAAAAACATTGGGAAAAACCCTGATATTTTCTTCAACTATCAATTCAATAATAATGAATATAGGTACCACTTATCTAGAGATGGAAGCAATAAAGAAGGTTGAGAAATATTTCAGATAATTTGCCTTTTTATAAACTGATTATCTTGTATTATTCACCTGATCTGGGCGCCCTTTCATTTTCATTCATGATGTTGCGTCGCTGATTCTTTGCTTTCCAAGCGTGGTAAACCTTCAATCTACGATGGAACTCATGGCGGCAGGCTTCCAGTAGATCGATGTCGCAAGATGTGTTGATTGTGTCCCTCAGGTCAGAGTACTTCCATTTAGATAAATCATATTTACCTTTACTAAGGGCTGCTTGTTGGTTTTTCACGGCTTCAGACCTGTAATATGTATATTTTTATTATAAGAGATAAATGTGATACTTTTGAAAAAGAAATCGGGGAATTAACGCAGAATTGTATTTTTGTATTGTATTGTATTTTTCATGCATTCTGGGTTTCTGTGAAATCCCTCATAAGCTACTCAAAGCTTGCCTGAACTTTCAACTTTAATAGTTCATTCAAATTCTAATCCTACATTAAACAAGGTCAGGGTGTCCATACCACAACCACTGAAATTTTCTGATAATGGAAGATTTAAATTTTATAGAACCGATTGAATTCTGATTGATGTTCGTGCAACTCAGCATAAGGGATTAGGGCATTCAGTCAAGTTTGAAAAAATTTAAACACTAGATACCTACGCATATTATACCGAAGGTTTGGTGACCAGAGGCACGATAGAGTTGTGAAAAGAGGATGATTGTGCGAGTAAGAAAATAGTTTTGGGATTTGTGGCTTCCTAAATTAATGAAAAATGTTCAATATTTCAAGTAAACAATATATTTTTATTTTTGGCAAGGCATTTAATTCAAGATAACCCCCTCAGATATTTGAAGTGATATAGAAGGTTCGATATTTTGGAAAAAAATCATTTTCGGATATACGTTATTTATGCCATGCGATCACGTTATGAATCTAGATGACTTTTTTCTTACACTTCCGATATTAAATATGAATTTACATTAATTTATTATCTAAACACAATTTACAATTTCAGAGAAGAATTTCATTATGGTATAACAATATTTATGGTTATAGATAGATACGGTATTTTAGTATAAATTATTTCGGATCAAAGGTGTAAATAAGGATTATCTGCGTCCAGAAATCTTTAATTCTGGAAGAAACTAAATAGGTGCTTCATGTCTGCCAAACTTACGAAAGTAATGGTAATTATTTATTCTTATTCATTCTGAAGACCACTGAAAGTTTATGAGTTCTCCCCAATCCCTCCAACCTTTGCGAACAAAGATTATAGAGTATACTATATAATCTTTGCTTGCGAACGTCGTAGCTCCTTGGGATAGTACTAAAATTGACTTCTAGATAGGTTTCTTGATGCGGAAGAATCCATGATAACCTCGTTGGTTCTATGGCCAGGTCGTGGGTTCGAGACCGTCCAGTAGAGGTTCTTTAACAGAACTCAAACATTTCGTCTGTGCGCCGATAATCATATACAGGGTGTCCCACCGGGAGTGCCCATTAGAAATTTATGGAGAAATAATTATTCGATCGATTTCAAATTTTGCGTGGATATATAAGCCAAGTAGACCTTCATTTATGATATATTTTCAAATATCAATGACTTCCGCTTTCACCTTAAATGGTATCAACTTTCTTATTTCAAATGGAACACCCTGTATATTATGACTTATCGGATAGATCTTCGAATGCCACATTCATTTTATGTATCACTTCCTATAGCTATCTGAAGTCGTTTTCGAGTTATTCACTGTTTTGAGAAAAAAAAATACAAATTGAGCCTTGTAGAACACTGAAAATTCAATGAAAGCGCAACGGTATATATATATATATATATATATATATATATATATATATATATATATATATATATATTATATATGTATATATATATGTATATATATATATATATGTATATATATATATATATATATATATATATATATATATATATGTAGGTACAAGTCGAAAATTCGCTCCCGTTTCCAGAATTTGCATAGTTCACGATGAACATTTCTTATTTTTTTCTAGGCAGGATCGCAAAAATGATTTTTCCAAACAAGAATTGCTTTCGACATATCCGGTATAATACTGTTAATATACAATGGTTCGACTAATATTCGATTTTTATGTGTTGTTATGTCATGTAATGTAATGTGATTGGTCTGTACATGATATAGGATTCAGAGTGTTAAGCATTGGTTTCCCCGAAAGCGATACTGACAGATTGCGGAAACGGTTCTAATATGAAAACAAACGAAATCACAATAATGAATTGGTTCAGGCTTTCGAGGCGATCGTTCAATATAATCTCGTCGTGGATTAGTTCTCGCCGTTTCGCCAGTTCGAATGTCTGGCATCTTCAGGAGTTATAATTCAAGGGATATTCTCACTGGACTAGACACACACTCAGACGACGGCCTTAGATATTGCGTCGAGAAACAGTTCGTTAACGGTTGCTGTGGCGAAGTATTGTGATTTCAATGCAACTTGTTCTTTCGAGCATTTCGGCCGTCGTCTGAGTGTGTGTCCAGTCCAGTGAGAATATCTCCTGAAATATAACTCCTGAAGATACCAGACACTCGAACTGGCGAAACGTGCTTGAAAGAACAGGTAACATTGAAATCACAATACTTCGCCAGAGCAACCGTTAACGAACTGTTTCTCGACGCAATGTCTAACCGCATTCAGTATACCGACGTATTGCGGTAATGGATTGCGTTGAGCTGACCATCACCTGATCCTTAAAATCACCGCTGATGTTTTGCATGGTGACTATGAAGTCATTTTCCGCTTTATTACGGTCGCAATTTGTCGCTACTACTTTCGAGGAAACCAAGGCTTTACACTACATATATGGTTAGTTGGTTAGTACCTTTTTTTGATGTATATTTCATATTCTGTAAATTAAACTACAGAATTCTGAAGAAGCAAGGAAGTATAGCATTTAGCAGAGAACTTGGCAATTTTATTTCATTGAACTAAAAAATCCATAAATGCAATGAAGAGAATCCCGACCATAAAGGTTCTCTTTTTTCGCTTCAACAAAATATTAAGAACTTTATTGCCTCTCAGCGATTGGTGATTCTGGTTCCAGATGATAAACACTTCAAAGAGAACCCGAGGATACAATTAATAAAAACGTACATCAACGTTTCAGTACAATTCATTTCACAAGGTGGTTCAAAAGGAGTTTTTCTAAATTATTATTTTCAATAACTAATTGAGATGGATTTTTTTATTTTGAGTAATTTCGAAACAGCCTTCGGTATTTGGAAGACTTGGGTATTACCAATCGTTAAATATTCAGTATTTGAGTTAAGATCTTCACTACTTTACTTCACTGTTTATTGCAGGCGCTAAAGACGGAAAGGGAAAAAACGAAATTACATAGTTATATTAGTAAGTAGATGTTATTTTTGCTACAATCTGTATGAAATACCTGTTGAGTTTGAAGGACTGCCGAGCAGAATCCACTCCACTGCTGTATCATGTAAAGAAGCATGAAAATTAGGCAGTCACATAGACATACGATGAAGGAATATATTGATTACACTTGATAATGATTTGGTATATAAATATTACTTCGAGCAGTGGTGTTTAGTGTGAACCAACACTAAAATGTGTTCTATTATGAGAGCTGAAGTACTATAGGAAGAAAAGGTTAATATCTAGGTATCCCTAAATTTGCAGTTGAAATCTGATGAGTATTCAAAAATGAGTTTCAAGATAAACATTGAACCTCTAAAAACTCTCTTCAACAAGATATTAGTCATGGATACCTTATTTGAAGAAGAAATAAAATTTTAATGACCCTTCAAATTTTGATAGACCTTCTTGAAACTCGAAGGAAGTGAGAAATGTGGAAAGACATCAGAATTCTTAATTAACAATGAGAGATTGAAAAGAAATTGATGGTATCTATTTATTTACCAAATCATGGGAGTCAGAAAAACTTAAAGACATCATTTATATCAATACTTACTTTCTCATCAGAGGTGGGCTTTCTTCCAATTGACCATCACTTTCTTGTGCTAATCTGAGAGCTAGTTCATGATCCTGTCTTTCTTGCTCTAAACGTTCTAGGTAAAGTTTTTCCTCAAGCGCTTCTTTTTCAAGATTAGCCTTATGCGCGGAAGCTAGTTTCGCTTCAGCTTCTACCTTTAAAGAAAAATATGATAATTTAACAATTGAATTGCAAAGCCAACATTTTCATTATCAGCAGGTACTGCAATTGGATATTTCCCAATTTCTATAATTAATATGTAAGCAAATTGAACACCTCCAACATAAGATGTATACAGCGTTACGTACATCAATTTTATTAGGAAATTGCCCAGGTATTATGCGATTTCCAGCAAGGGATATGTGAAGCCACGACATTAACATAAATGATGATTATAAAGGACAAATGGGGCAAAATAAAATAATATGACAATCAAAATGAAATATATGAAAAAGTAACTTGCAAGTATCAAAATTGAGCACTTGAACAGCTTTATGAAGGATGAAACATTGCACACTTCTTGCATTCACTTCAAAGGTTTCATATTGCTGAATATCAAGTTAATTGAAAACGAACAATCCAATTACAGAACGAAATATAGATTGAGGAGATTAGCATCATATCGGAGATTTCATATGCATATTCAATACCTGTTTCATTCTTTCCTCTTCCTCCTTCTTACGTTGAATTTCCATTTCAGCTTTTAATCTCCTCATTTCTTCTTCTTTCTGCTTTTTTTCATCTCTTCCTCTCTACGTTGCTTTTCCCTCTCCATTTGTTCTTGAAGTTTTTTCAGTCTTGCTTGCTCCTCTGCCATCTTTTGCTCCTCTAATTTTTTTTGTACTTCCTTTCTCAGTCCATCTATTTCATGTTCAAATTTGTTGAAGATATCGTTACAGTCTACTTCTGTTAATCTTATATCACTCTTTGGGAAACACAAATTAAAACTTCATTCATTTACTTTCAAACTCTCTTACCTTGATACTCTGTAGAGTTGAAGATATATCATCCTTTAATTTTTGTATCGATTTATTGATATTATCTCGACTTTTGATCTGAATAGAATTTTCTTGAATACTACCTAGATTCTCATTCAAACTTTTTAATTGACGAGTCAATCGTATTTTGGGACCATATTTTTTCTTGACTAAATAACCTCTTATGTGCTTTTGAATTAGAACAAGGGAACACATTCTGTATTTCATCATGTTTTTGAAAAAAAAAATCGAAAAACTTCATGTGGGATTCATATGAACCAATGAGTGTAGGATTAATTCGAGCGTTTTCTAGAGTTAAAATGATTGGAAGAATGCCACGAGTTTCATATGACCTCTCTTACTATACTGGTATTTCAGTAAGAATCTATGACAAAAATTTTGAATTATTTTTCCATCAACTACAAGAATATCTATTGGTTGAGACAATTGTTGAGTTAGAATGCCATGTGAGGCTCCAAATGAAATTACAATTTCCTGTCAGCATTACATAAAGTTAGGAAGAGGTGGAAGATATATATTTAATCACTTTCATTTGCCTCTTCATGATATTTGAAAAATTGAAGTGCCCGGAAATTATTCGTGTTATGTATCATATTCATACACTCTAGTGTTACAATTCGCTCATATCATTTGATGAAATTGTGACTTACTTTTGATCACAGCCAAAATGCCGAATTGACACTTCAACCAACGAGATTTGACCAGGAATTTTTTTATTTTTCCGATCATTTCTTTCAAGTTTTCTGGGTCTGATTTCATAATTTGATCGAATTCACAGAACTTTCCTGGTCTAAAGAATACCCTAGTTATGCCAAATTTGTAATCCTTGTCATGTAGATTCAGACTGTGCAACATCGCCTACAAATATAGATGAATTATAATTCATTTGGATAGATAAAGTAGATAGACTATTTATTCGAATACAAATCAGAAAACAAAGTTTTCAGATCTCATTCTCACTGCAGGCCCGGATCTAGGGTGGGGGGCAAACAGGGCGCTTGCCGCGGGCGCCAACTTAAGGGGGCGCCGAAATCAAACAGCGGTTAACTGTTTTTATTTTTGATTTTCTCGGAATAAATTAATTTCCTAGTGCTAAAATCGAAACTGTTGAATGGAAATATGATGAAACATCACTATGCCAAAAATCTTTAAAATTAATTAATGGCCCCCTTACATTTCAGTCCTCCTATCGTTTTACAGCACAACACCCTCAACGTAACTTTTGTAAACAAAAAGGCAAAGAAAAAGGGGGAAGGGTTGGATACACAACAATTTCCCGGTTTCTAATCGACTTAGCTATTCTATAATCGGCAGAGGTTTTTTATGAATTGAAAACTTCCTGTGGCACGTTGAGCACTTTCGCGTTGAACAAAAATCATTCAAAGTTTTCCGTGACGATGAATTCCATGAATTTTGTTTACCCAAAAAGTGCTCAACGCGCCCCTAAAGAAGTCATAAATTCATAAAATACCCCATGATTGTCGGCATTCTCTTCAATCGTTACAAGATGATCGTTTTATTTGCGGTTTGTTTAGGCGGCCTCTTTGATTTGGGTTTCATCATGTGGCAAGTGCTGGTACTCTCATATTTTTTGGGAAAAAAGGCAGACGTAAAGATTCGAACGGCACAAATCAAAAGTGCTGGGTCACACACATTCAGGAAATCCATGCTATTGTGCATTTGGCTTCCCCCATGCAGGAGTCTGATCGCAATCCTATTTAACAGGCTTGGGATCAGCTAGAAAGAGCTTACGATTCTCATCAACAATATCCACAGATCCACAAAATTTGTCAAGGCTACAAAAAATTGGTGAAAAAAATTGAAACTTTTGAAACAAATACAAAAAATTAATTTTACCTGAAACTGTGATTTTTATAAAAAAAATTGGAACAAAAGAAAAGCTTGATGAGCGGGTGAACATTCAGATTTTCCATAATGAAATGAAGTGAAAAAAATGTAAAATCTCGAAACAGTCTCAAAATTACTTTCACTTCAGTGGAGCAGTAAACATAATAAGCTTGCCAGTACAGTATATATGAGCCTTGAAAATGATATGAAAAGAATTTGTGAGTATGTGTGTACTTCATCCCACATTATACAGCAATACCTAAAACACCATTCCACCGAATACCTAATATGAAGCCCAATGTGATAGGTATGTATTTGGAAAATTGTGATATTTTTGTCCATCTATTTCATACTATGATGTCCAGATGAAATCAGCAAAATTTCATTCTATTCAACAACATGACATTACTTCCTATGTGTTAGGGAATAGATAACGACGCGTAGCATCCTTGAAAACACAAACAGTAGGTACGCAGGTTACTTTCATATTTCGGGATAAGAGAACGAAAACAAATATTAATTATCGAAAACGCATTAATGTTTTTCAAAATATTTCCCATCAAGATCTAAACACTTCTGAATGCGATCGAACCAATTTTCGAAGCACGTATGCCAATGTGATTGAGATATCTCCAAAACATGCATTAAGAACGCATCATCAGCTTCTTCAGGGCCGGTTGTTCAATAGGAGATCATCTCGCGATTACTGGTAATCCGGGGTTACGAACGAGGTGCCGTTTTTCAATGAAGGATCAAGAGAAAACACCGGATTAACTCAGGGTTAAGTTAACCCATGGAATTCGAGGGATTACGGAGATAATTCACGGATTATAACCTAACTTATTTGACAGTTCATCTTCTACAATGTGTTGTTTTGTTTTGATATGAGGTCAACGTATTTTTGGTAAAAACTGAAAAGGTCGAATGTGAAGAATGAAAATATCACAGACGATGAAGATTTTTTGGAAGTGATTGATGTACTTTTTCCAATGCGGAAGAGTCCGGTATTCAAGCATTGTCGTAACTATTGGGAAGAATTAACAGAAAAAGAATTTCTCAATCGATTCAAATTTTTAAATTTGGTTTTTTCGGTTTGGTACGATTTGCAACCACCACAAATTGAATTAAATTCCTTGCTTAGTTCCTTCCACGTGTTTAATTTTTCCTCGTTAGTAACAGCATCAGTTTTCTATTATATGCTGATATTTGTTCACAAGATCTATCAACACTTTCTCTTCCCCCTCATTAAAGTTTGAAGTTCTCTCCTTAATCCCTTCCATTTCAATTTTTTCAACAGCGTTTTCACTTTCAACTACTCACTCAAGATTTTGAAGGAATGAAATTTTGAATTCGAATTTTCATCGTGTCGGCTTATCGACATAGATAATTAAAATGATAGAACTTAAATTCTTCTTTCAATGAAGAACGACGGCTCGATTCATCGGTAATAGCAGTGTAGCCAACATGCTTTCGAGAAAACAGCGAATTCCGAGGTTAACACTGGATCAGGGAATCCGGTGTTAGTTTGTCATTGAACAACGACCGACTTCTCTGATCCAGAATTAGAAGTTAATCCTGGATCCAATAATCAGCGGATTAATCCTCAATTGAACAACCGGCCCTCAGAGTCCAATTTCTGCGAGTTACCGTGTTATAAGTCCGGTTATACTTTTGTTAATAGTGCGGTTACCCCCACTCATCCTCACTGTCAATTTCCTAACACGGTTATACATTCTCGCTAAAACATACTTAGTTACTGGGAAATCATATGTTTTAGCTAGGATGTACTTATTTGAAAATGCATATTTCCAGAAATGCTAATGAGTGTCCTGTATTATTATTCATTATATTCAAAAATAATAATCTGAAAACAGAATTACCTCTAGACATCAAGCGTAAAGATAGGTCAAAAATGAAGCAATAACAAATTTGGAAAGAGAGGATGTGAAATGAAATACTAACAATATTTACTGGGTGTTTTAACAAGAGCTAGGACAGGTAGTGTAGAACAAGACTACGTTGAACTAATGACGACGTTTCGTCCGTATATTCGAACTTTTTCAAGGCAAGTTCATTCAGTCTGATGAAATAGATGTTATTCGGAAAAATTGCAATCCACTTAAATTTTCGACCGATATTTTGCATAATTTTAGGTTTTCTTTCACATCTTGCTGAGCTGGTATTAGAAATTAATCAAATGAATAAATCAAGAAACTTCATAGGTATAGGCACGCTTCAATCTACAAGATGCAGAATACAGCAATTTTCGTATTTGGCGCGAATGCGCTTCTCGTGTCCTTGTTTTGTTTATAACCGCTACCAGTTACCCTGCTTTGGAATAAGGTTACAGATTTTCAACAACGGTCACAATGACGTCATAACACCTTTCCCTCTATTACCGCTCTCGCAAAAATACGAACGGTATCAGAAAATCGTAACCGTTTATGACCGTTTGTAATTCGGTAACTTACAAAAATTGGACTCGGGTGTCTGATTTTTCTACGTGCGGGATAAAAGCAGTCAGTGCCAAGTTAGGACTAAACGGCGGATAACTCACGACATCGACGTTTTTGTGTACTGAAAAGTACAGTTGTTTGAGCTGGATATGTGAGAGCTTGCATTGTTGTGGTGGTGAAGAGTGAACCGACACGAACATTTTTTTTTTTGAACGATCGACAAATTGTGGGGGATCTAACGCGAACAAATTTTATTGACAGTGACATGTTCATGAAATATTCAGTGTATGCTGTTCCTACTTATGCCTCAGGTTATCTCAATCTCACAATAGGTCACATGACGATCGCGCACAACAGATTTTGTCGACCTTCCTGAAATTAGTCTTGGAGCGAAATATGATTTCGATAGAATTTACCATACTATTGATAAACTCTGGTCATTGATGGAGCTTCATCGCAAAAAATTATGTAAGTTCATCAATGCATATTGCTGCTGATCCATGTCGAAATGTGTTAAAAATAATTGCATAAAAATGTTCACGAAATTCTCATTTTTGACTGAGATTACTCTTTTAAGTTACTGTACACTGGTCCTTGATGGAGCGTCATCACCAAAAATTAAATTAAGTTCAAGTGGAAAGTTGTAGAAAATCGCACGAAAACGTTCACGATTTCATTCCACTATTGGCCTAGACTTATGTTTCAAGTTACCATAAACAATATACAGTGCTCTCGTATGTCAAAACCTTGAAAAAGTCAAACTTTACGATAGAGCTGTCAGTTGCCATATTGCAACACTAGGGTTGTCCAGTCCCGAAATACAAAAGGTGACCCCTCGCGTGGTTCGCACAAAAATGCAGAAAATGTCAAATAAAAATGAAGAGAATTTAACTTTCATTCTGATGCATCATTGGTACACATAAAATGTTTTCGAAACTTATCTTGTTTCTGGTAAGGATACACGCTACGTTTATCTGTTAGGAACTAATCGAACACTTTTTCAGTTTTTCCAAGTTGAAACACATTTTCTACTTACTTCACAGAACATTTTTGGCTTCAAGTCAGCTAGAGCTTTTGGAAGATAATCTTTGTACATGTTGTACAAATCAATAAATTCGGTTCTGCTTGGATATCCATGCTCCATTAGTTCCAGAACGTTTGTCATACCTGAACACTTCAGTTGCATCAAACTCAAGGCACCCTCAAATTGATTGTCTATCATCTTATTGTTCGGCTTTATACATCGAATAAAATTGGTTCCCTGAAGAAAGATCACAGTTTTAAAATTCAATTGAAAAATATTTAATACCAATGTGATGATAGAATATTAATGATATTTCGTAATGTTATTAAGTATGAATCTTTTTCAATAGTTGAGTTCACACAGTTAAAATAATATTAAGGGCCACTCTATCAAGCGATAAGTCGCTTCTAGAATTGAATAACGATAAATGAACAAAATCATCAACGACAATTGTGATAATTTTCCAACTGTTCATCCAGATAAAAATTCAGCTACATTAAATACAGAAAGCGACAAAGGAATATATTTTGATAGAAATTCAATAAATACTATAAAATGTACATTGCATGAAGAGTATCCAACATGATTGTATTTATGATTCACTATTTTGGATATAATGGTTTCCGTCGTGGAGAAGTATTCATCTTTTTGAGACTTTTGTAACTTCAACAGTTTATGCAGCTCACTCCTGAATAGCAATCTGTTTTTACCTGAGAGTCGTTTAAAAATGTAATGAAAACGTTTGAAACTTACATTGACTTTTAGTTTCTCTTTCAATTTTGAAATTGAGTCAATTGAACTAATTTCCTACGCTAATGAAAGTAAGTTTTTCCTTTTTGTGCCATTGAGTTGGAGAATAATTTCTGTATGAGGTTACTTTTACTTTCCTGAATGATACTTTCCAATGATGCATGCAAAGCATCATTGTTTTTGTGAATGAAATGTACCTAAAATTGAATACTGCTGTAGTTTCATTTCGAATTATGCTTTCATTATTGTACCGTTTGATAACAAACAGCTCCAGCAAAGTGCCTTATCAAGAATCCCTCATCATCCCTCAAATTCCTATGCAATTTCAATTTTGACGATCTGGGTAAACCTAATCGAAATTCGGTGGACCAGTTCTTGTGTACTTCTGTTGTGAAATGTACATATGAAGGCTTCGGAAGTTTTGATTCCTCATCTAGGAG
>JAVSIQ010000371.1:0-17847 GCA_038502775.1 Hippodamia convergens
AAAATTGTTTTCTAATTGTTGATCACTAGTTGAAGTATGGATATTTTGTTGGCTTATAGTTTTAGCTTTATTATTTTTGTCAGAATCAACAGGATCAGAATTTAAAAGCTGGACACTGTTTGTAGATAAAATTTCATCAACTGAATGGGTTGCAACATCACTATCATTTTTGATGGTTTTATAACTATATTATCATCTAGATCTGATTCATCTTCACTTTCAATTTCTATACTTTCGTCTATCATTATCATAATCTGAAGGAAACAATCTGTTTCGTTTTTTAATTTATCATCATATTGTTCAGTATCTTCATTGCTTACATCTTGAAGAACTTCTGAAGTATCATTTCCATCACTTATCTCAAAAATGTTTTTCATCCGTATTTGTACTAATATGAGATATACTGGAATCGTCTTTTTCTTCATTATCTTGATTATTTGATTCGCATATTTCAAAATTTTTTTGAAAACATTTACTTTAAACTTCCAATGTTCAGGGTTAGCTAAATGAAATATTCTAACTTGGTTTCTATAGATTTTTGATATCTTACCCTAAAAAAATTAAATAACAAGTATTATGAATCGTAATGAATACATTTTATTAAAATGAAACAAGTCAATTAACTGATTCTTTTAGAAATTGTGTAATACTAATAAAATATGAATAAATTAGTTCACCTTTAAGCTTTTGACCAAATACATGTCATCATTTTGACCAAGAATGGTGACATTATGTCTTGGCTTAATAAGACGTATTCCCACTGAGAGTTTATCTAAATCGAAATCAGATAAAATGTTATGAGTATGAATTCAATGATGGTTAGTATACAGCTAATTAATATAGATGTTAATATTATCGGAGAGTAAAATATGCAACAGAATGTTCCAAAATATACTAATTAAAACCATTGAAACCCAATAGGTACTATAATAATTTTCAATTTGATCGCGTGTAACTACAATACATACACTAGTTTAAAGCTTATGATATGATGTTTCACCATTCTAATTTCAAACAGAGACTACAAACCACTTACCATTCACTATTGCACTGTCACACTCAGGGGTTAGACACTGAAACTCAAATATTGGGTCACAGACCCACAGTTTACTGCCGGTGAACCGATGTTGAGTTTGCCGACGTGATGACAATTATTTTTAATACAAACTTGTCAGCGGCGTGTGAGCGTCTCAAGTCATCTGAACAAAATAAACTGTTCTTCTAGACGATCAACCCGTCGTTATTGAAAAACAATATCTTGACACGCACGACGAAAAATGAATAAACAAAAACACGTAGGTACTACGCAATCAACGCGATATTATTGCATGGATATATTAATATTATTAAAATATTGTTATTTTCGCTGTTGACAAATGAAAGCAACAACTATAACAACAAGTAACAACTAGAAACTACTGTAGACTATCTACGGTCCTAGGCCCAGAATTGACCGAATTTAGCTATCAGTTGTTGAACGGGAGTAGGCGACGAGACAACGTCCGCAACCAGCCTGCTCTGTGTTGACCGTTGATAACGCAGGCGGCCTATGGTACGTGGTTGCCTTAACACGTTGACAAACGGTATCAGCTGATGCCCTGGACATTTGAATTATACACGGAATAGATGAAATTAAAAATTATAGATTAATA
This sequence comes from Hippodamia convergens, assembly GCA_038502775.1. Taxonomy (NCBI): domain Eukaryota; kingdom Metazoa; phylum Arthropoda; class Insecta; order Coleoptera; family Coccinellidae; genus Hippodamia; species Hippodamia convergens. The sequence continues at coordinate 1,653 of JAVSIQ010000371.1, forward strand.
TTTTATTTCATCTATTCTGTGATTATTAGGGTTCCGTACCTCAAAAGAAAAAACGGACCCTTATAAGATCACTTTGTTGTCCGTCTGTCAAGACCGTTTTTCTCAGGAACGCGTGGAGGTATCAAACTGAAATTTCTATATGATACTCAGGTCTACTGTCCTGGAAGCTGTAGAAAAATCAACCTTTTAAGCCAACGCAATCAAAAGATACAGCCATTTAGGCCGCAAATTTCCGCAAATTTTCGAAACTCGCACGGGAATCAAAACCTACAGGGTACTTCCCGTGAACTTAGAATCTTGAAATTTCGTACGAAGTCACGTCTTATAGTACAGATATAGGAAAAATTACGAAAACCGTAAATTTTTAGTTTCATCATATAAAAATAAAATATTTTTGACATTTTGAAAATTTCAAATAGTTACTACTCCTTATCTCATGAACGCGTTGAGGTATTAAATTAAAATTCATATTAAATACTTAAAAAAAATACTTAATACCTTTAAACTGTAACAAAATCAAACTTTTATGTCAACGCAATCGAAAGAAATAATAACAATTTAAGCCGCATATTTCAAACTCGCGACTACTTGCGAGGGAATCAAAACCTATAGGGTACTTCAAGTCGATTTAGAATCTCGAAATTCGGCATGAAGCAATGTTTTTATCGCACATATAACAGAAAAATTCCGAAACCTTAAATTTTTAGTTAGATCACATATATTTTTTTTTTTTCAAATAATTTTAAACTTATTATCCTTTTCCTCGTGAACGCGTAGACATATCAAGTTGAAACTTATATTAAATACTTAAGTCTAATTGCCATTAAGCTGTGAAAATAAAACAAATTTAATTCTTAATTAACATTTTTGTACCAGATTTCTAAATAGTGACTAAAAAACTGTAAATAAATAACTTTGATAAAAAAGCTTGCCCTTGTTATATTATAAAATAAATGATAGATGTTAATATAAAATGAAAGATTACTGGAACGATAAAGATACCTTTGTCATTATTTATGATCCTCCAGCTTTCCATATTTTGATGTTATAAATTTCATTTTGCAATAAAAATACCATAACTATGACTCGATTGTCGTGATGGGTGAACTTTTACTTATATACCTACAGGTTTGTACGGAACCCTCGGTGCGCGAGTCCAACTCGCACTTGACCGGTTTTTTTCGTATTATACTATTAAATTAAATCCGTGGATTATACCTCTTCTTGAACTTTGTTAAATATGTAAGCTGCACTGATAAATTAGCATTCTATTGGTGAAAGAATTTTTGAAATCGGTCCAGTAGTTTTTGAGTTTATTCGTTAGAAACATCCAAATCTTTCCTCTTTATAATAATAGTATAGATTATATAGCGAAGTTTAGATATAAGTCTCAAATTTGTTTTGGAAATACAATAATCTATATCTATACTAAGATAAAAGATATGGGGGGCGTTCTCCGACAAACATAAATTTGATAAAATTTATATTTATAATAATATATGTATAGAATAGATTATTGGAATTTAAAAACAAATTTGACTGAACAAAAATGATCTTGCGCACTTCGTTGCCTGTAAAAAATGACAACAATTAAAAATTGTGATTGTTCAACTCATTTTGGGCGTAAGTCGCTCAGTAAATGCAACTCAGCAGCAGGCTGGTAGGCAATGTGCGATAACTCGATTTTATGCATGCTTGTACCTAGTGTTTGGAAAGAACGCGTTCTATTTTACGCGAACGAGCCATGAACGCATTCAATTATTACACGAACGCGAACGACTTTTTCGTCATTTGATAATAAAAAAAAAGTAATAGTAATAAATATTATTTATTATCAATGATATCCCATACGGCCAAATATGAAATAAGCACGGATTAAGATATACTATAAAAAAAAAAAATCTTAGTCCGTGGAAATAAGTAATAAGATTGGTGAAACTTAGGACGAAAACACGTTGTAGTAACGCATCACTGGCTTCACTGCATTATGCATCGTTTTATTATTAATTAATATACGCGAAAAATTACAAAAACACGAGGTTAGTTTTTTCTTATAAGTTATTATATATTATATACAATATACATAGACCTTATACTATAATTATAAGGTCTATGACACGGACTAAGATATAGGACTAACACATAGGTAATATGAATACTAGTATAATACTAGTACTAGTATTGTGAATTCTATTTAAAATCAATTTAGTTAATTCAGTTAATTATATTTAATAATATTAAAGTTGTATTTGATAAAATTAAGTATTTAAATACATGTATACAAATAATTTAGAACAAGTCATTATGCAATGAAAAATTTTGAATTTTATTCCTTAAATTATAATATATTTTAATTTTCTATAGTTTTGGTGTACTAAAGTGTACGTTTTTCGGCCTCTTTAGGACATATAGCGCGCTGTATCAGCGGTCAGAACTAGTTACGCTTCACGTAGTTCATAAACCGCCGAGCGCTGCTAGTCAGACGTGCTAGATTTGTATTATACTGTGATAATCCCAATAGAAAATAACGTTTTTACTGTCTTAGTAGTCTTATACAAATGTAAAGTAGGTATTATTCGTTATAACTTATACTTCGTATAAGTTCATATAACTTCATATACATATAAAGGCTTTCTAGTATAAATACCGTGGTATAATAGTTGGACTAGTAGACTTGTTATTTTAAAATGTATATAGGTAAAATATGATAATATGGGACACAAAATACTGATGTACCTACATAATACACCTTATAGTATTAAAAAAATTGTTTTATTTGAAAAATAACGATTTTACCTTAATGAATTGTTAATAGGTATGTTTTGTTTTCATTTGCCCTATCAATTTAAAGTGGAATAGATTATGTTATTTACATTTGCCAAATTCTCCTATTTATTTTGGGGCAAATGTAAAAACTCATATTTTAATAACCATTTGAAGAAATAATTAATATGTACAGATGATTCATTACTTTTTACCCCAGTCTTTTTCTATTCTAATGAATTATACCAGAGATATTCAATTCCATTTGCCCCAAATTTTTTATTTTTGAAATTGTAATGGGGCAAATGTAAATTTAAAATTGTGAACTAAATAATGTTTTTATACAAAATATGAGCCCAAAATATTGTTCCTTGGACATATTAGATTCGGACGGAGCAATTAATGTATTGATTTTACAATGATATGTAGGTATTTTTTAATTTTTGTGTCTCACCACCGTTTGAGGCAGTAAAACTGCTTCGATTTTCTTCAACAGTATCTTGTTTGATAGGAAAGTAATCTATCTAGTTGGTGCATTCGGGAGATAAATTTTAAAATTCTCATAGTTTTCAAAAGCGCCGGGAAAAACAACATAAAAATTAAGGAAAAATGGGAATTTTTACGCAAATTTGTTTCTGATAAAATCGATTTTGGTTTTGGACTTTGGTGTAACTTTAAAACAAATGTACATAATATACATGCAATTTTCACTAGTTGTTTATATTTGCATTTTCTATACACAACATTTTCAAAATATTTTGATTTGTTTTGAACTGTTTAGGAACATTTTCAGTTTCCAATTTATTAGTCTTTTTTTCTATGAATGTCAATAAAACTTTATTTGTTGGGTAAAAAAAGCTTGAAAATTTAATACAAGGCTCCTACTATATTGTTACAATGAAAAATATTAAAAATCCTTAGTCACGGTTTTTTTTTATAAGTATTTAAGTTCGAATTAATTAAGAGGACGTTATACCCGCATGTGTTGTCTCCGTCTTACAAGTGCGTAACATAGCAAATTCTACGCTCAGCAGAACACGTGTAGTTCCGTTGGTTTTAAAATTAGAGGAATTGACCTCTGATGAAATCTAAAGGTAAGATTATTATCTAGACAACTCTCATGGGCTTTTTATTATATTTTAATTTTAAAGCAAGCTATGAGTATTTTAAAATTGTAAATTGTTTGTACATCTTAAAGTACTCATAACTCACTTAAAAATTAAAATATAATAAAAGCCCATGAGGTTGTCTAGATAATAATCTTACTCTTTAGATTTTATAAGAGGTCAATTCACTCTAATTTTTAAACCAACGGAGCTACACGTGTTTTGCCGAGTGTATAATTTGCTATATTATGCACTTGTAAGACGGAGACAACACATGCGGGTATAACGTCCTCTTAATGCAGGTAACTCATAGATTTGATATTACACGTTTATAAATTACATCATCATAGACTTATTATGAGATAGCCCCGTTTAATTAGCAGCGCCAACCTAGCGGATATTATTACAACTACGTAAACTGTAACGAGTTTTTTTTTTTTTTTATTATTACCCCGCGGCTAACTTAGGCCATTGGGTGGTGGGGTGGAACAGTAGGTTTTTGACGGTAGGGGTGTGTTACACGTGGGTGTATTTTGTGTAACGAGTTGTGACCGGGCAGTTTGTGTACAAATCATATTGCCGACGTCTACCTGTTCTTTATAATCGTGGTATAGTAACATTTTCAATCAAGTTTTCAAACAAGTGACGACACCTTATCAATACACCTTGGTCTAATACCATGTTCTTAGAATATACGGTCCGTAGCACAGACGTATATACGTATGTACGTCCGTGGTCCGTAGCAACACTGAACGTGTAAATGTGTAATGATCACGTTCTTTTTTTTCAATGAACGGGAACGTGAATGCGTTCGCCATTTTAGTGAACGTCGTTCCAAACACTGCTTGTACCCGATCTGCCTGAATAATCAATGGAAACCATTAATAAATAAATACTAATTTTTACTAATTCATTTTCCTATAATAGCAATCATTGTTAAACAAACATTTCCATCGTAATTTCAAAATCCCAGTTGGAACACCTCCCCTGGTTTTAATTTACCCTTTTTAATTTGGCCTATGTTACTCAGGTATAATGCACCATTTTAAACGGTGAAATAATTTTTGAAGTAGGTCAAGTAGTTTTTGAGTTTAATCGATACAAAACATCCAAACCTTTCTCTTTATAATATTAGTATAGATTGACAAATTTCAATTTATAGCTCTATAATATGTAATTTAAAATCAAGGCACTGGAAAAAGTACCTAAAACTCACAAGTCTAAAATAAATTGACCAAATTTGACGATTTTATCGCCTACTGCAAAAACTAGATTAAAGTATTAGACCCCTTTTTAATTTCTTATATTATGTTTAAATTTTAATAATGTACCATTAAATATTAGGTAAATAATATCTGTGTATATATCAAATATTTTTTTCGCAGCTCGCGATTATCGGATAATGGGCATATTGTACAAATAATTAATAATATAATTTGAGTATTGAGTATTGTAGTGGGCTTGTGACGCTGAGCACAGTGCACTTGCACTGAATTCGTTTTTCTGGACCGAACTGACCGCAACAAGTATAAACAGATACGCGAAAGTGATGTTGGTCATTGACGTACATAGATAGGACTATAATATTGTAAACTACAACAGGTAACTAGGTACCACGATGTAGAGAAGATATTATCTTCTCTACATTTTGCTAGGTACCTATAGGAATACATAATAATATATAAGTATAGTATTTGGGTTGTTGGTTGCAGTGATACAATCAACTACAGTGGTGTATGTAGTATAGAAGTCTGTGTGTGCCCTAGGGGTTATATTATATATTTTTACATATTTACCGCGTATCCGCGAAAACAGGGTATACTTTATAATTAAATTACCATATATTACTCAATACTCTAGTCTATACATATTTTTAATTCTGTTGGCGAAACATGATCTAGACTGTTGGATCATCAATCTCCCTCAGACAGAATTCTAATATATTATGTATAGCGTATTGAGTAATGTAGGTGACTGATTAATTAGTGTACCCAGTTTGGTGGACACACGTTACATATCTAATAACTACCTATTATTTAATTCCTAGGGAAAACATAATATTCTTATATATTATATTGAATAACAGGCCATTTTTTTGGATTAAGGTTTATGATGAAACTATTGAACTTTTTTGTCACAGAGTTGTTCAAACATTCCTTTGAGTATCACATTCTTTAAAATGTTCACAGAATGTGCTATGGCCATATAGATTAAACGAATCGGATTAAATCACCAGGTCATATTATTATAATGTCAGAAGTAAAAAATTATTATTAAAGCCAATGAATTGTAATAATAATTTATTTTAAATAATAAATCTTAAGAAGAAAATACATTCAACAAATTTAAAATAGATTAAAAAAAACAAACATTTTTATTTAAATATCACTATACAGATTTTAACTTAAGATAAAGTTCAAAGTTTCAAACAATTAGAATTAATACCTATCAGTAGAATGTATAATATATATTACATATATCTATACACAGGTAGATGTATTTAACTTTACAAAATATGATTTCACTAATAGATAGAAACATCATAAATTGTAATAGTAATAATATAAACACAATTTTAAAAACGAATCGAGATCAAACTAATTTATAACTGGAAGAACATAAATATATATTTTTTTAATTTAATCAAAATAGAGAAAAAAAAACACGCATTTTATTAGAATTGATCTAATAAATGTAAATATTTATGCAAAATTATCTGAATTCCAATTGCATATTAAAAATCATGTTTTATATTAGAATTAGAAAGTATATCACACAACAAAAGACATTTATAAAGCTATAATTAGGAAGAGTTAAATACAATGAATAATGATATAATAATAATAACATAAACAGTAGTGTACCATTAATATATTACATTGGTAGATTAATTTAGTTTATTTTTTATTGCCTGACAAATTATTTTTATATTTTGTGTACGGTTGTCACTTGTCAGGAAATTTGTAAAATTGTTTTAAGTGTCATGTATTGAAGTTAATACTTTCTCAATATCAAATTTAATGGATAATGGATCCTCCAATTTACACATTACGATAATACAATAAATCCACAAAAAAAAAAATAACGACGAGGACATAAAACATTAGTTTAATATAACATGAAAAATAATAAAATTGACACTTAGATTATTTCAATTTTTTGGAAGTCTTTTCTGGTTCCATTTTATGATCTTCATAACTGTAAAATATTTATATATCTATTATTTTAATGCATTTTTTCTCATAAAATACATTCTTTAAAGGGCATATTTTATCAAATATAAATAAGTCTTCATGGTTTTAAAATTTAAAATACTGTGGCGACACACAAAGCACAGCGCACTCTGGTTGTTCACCTCAACTGACATCAGGTATCGTCGACTAAACAGCAAACTGCTCTGTCACCATTTACCCAGTAACGTCACCTACATATCTATAATATATAATGGAACCCAAACACCAGACTGAATGTCTTCACAGACACCGTTGGTCTAATCTTTGCGGCCTGTCGCCAAATACCGTATTTTATTCATCATCAAAAGTTAATTAATTTATAGACATTATACAAATATCAGTTGTTCAAGAATTTTATACTTGTATTCATATATATTTAAAAATTCAAATAATATCAAACTTACTTGTTCAATATAGTAATGTTTTAATACATAAATAATTATTTATATGAATACTTTTAATGTTAACATTACCTGAATAAAGTTTTCAGATCTCCACATACTAAGCCACTAACATAGGAGTATTAAACATGCAGGTACCAAGTATAATAAAGCTGGCTGAGCTGCTTTATATACGTGCATGACAAATACAGTGGTAAGTAATCCCAAAAAATACGCCAAAATGTTGCATTGAAATATGTATTTGTCTTACGTTTTAAGCTGTAAAATAAAAATTATATTAAAATGTACTCTCTTTAATTTATCAATCTAAATTAATAAAAGTATATACCTATGATCGAATCTTAACATAATGCAATAAATATTCCTGGGATAACAATATCGCCTAAACCCAACATAGCAAAGTTTTTAGCAGCTAAAATACCATTTTCTAATAAATCCTGAGGAATACAACTGCAATAAGTATAAATAAATTAGAATGAAATAAAGTGTATCATTATGAATGTGTAAAAATTAGAATATTTTATGTAAAAAATAATGTATTATTAGTTTTAAAACTAACGTTTGATAGGAGCATCAAAAGATTTGGCACAGTAACCATAACATTGTACCAAAACACCCAAAATATATCATAGACGAATAGACCACATAAGAGGATACATCCAATTTAAATGGTGTTGAGGTGTAACAATTCTATTCCATTTATAGCAATGCCAATCCAAATATATTGTTTGCAATCAATGCTAAAATTAAAAAATATATATATAATTAGATATGTTAATACTAGGACATAACCAAAAATAAAATAATACCTTGCTAATTATATAAAACGTTCCTAATGTTGCACATGATACAAAACATAACACATCATGAAGTGTACATTTTACATTTATAGAATCGTGTTTTTTTTCACCAGTGCCTTCTGTAAACTGCAGTTGGTATTTTGTTTTAGGTACACTTTTGGTAAAATGGCGCTGAATTTAGTACTAAGTAAAAATAATAAATATATTGTAGCAATAGTTTGAATAGGTAATTCTCATTTGGTCTTGTAAATAATATAATAGATTTTTACCCTAAAATATTACTTAGAGCTGCCACTCCAAGAACATAAAAATATAAAGTCACTAAAGATTTATGTGTTCCTTAGAAAATACCTATATTTTAAAATAAAGAAGATAGATGTATTTCAATATAAATAATTCATAAATGAATTGGCATAATATTATTATCTGTAAAACTATATATATTGTAGTACCCTAAAAACAATGTAGAGCGTAAAGAGAGCTCCACTAGCAATCACTGGAAACATCATAGCATCTTTTTCTGTCATGGACTCTGGTATTTCTTTTTCATCTGGAATAGGAAACAAGATTTTTAGCATAATGGCTAATTAAAATAAGTTAGTTTAAATACTAACTTTATTTTTAATGTGTAGTTCTACTGATCGGAACGAGCCAAAGAATATAGGCACTAAGGCCATGACCACTAAACTGGTGTATGCAATAAGCATACCTTCGGTGGTGGCCGGTATTTTTTTTAGAACAGACTCCGTGTCCGTACCATTTGTTCCGTTTAAGGTTTTAATTATATCATCTACGACTTCGGCCATCGTTAAAAAAATTTAATTAAATAATAAAAATAATAATGAAGACAACCAACCGCACTGATTTATTTAAAATTATATTAATGGGTAGTAAATCGAGAAGACGTGAAGTAACAAATATTTGGATTTGGAATATAGCCTAGAGAAAGTGAAACGAACCACACAAGTCAGAAACTCACAACACATACCGGAATAGTGAATACTCCAATATTGAATAAATCGTTCACTGGACAATATAAAAAAGTGACAACAAGACACACAGGTAGTGATAAAGACGTAAAAGTGCACGTCGACCAAATCTCAGACAGGAATCCGTTATAAGTTCACTAAATTTCTCTCTGAATACATTGGTCACACTGCTTTGTTAAATTGTTTTTTTTTCATACATTTTCACTGTTTTTTACTTTCCAGTTTCTAGTTTTCATGTTTTTATTCGACACTAATTAATGCCGAGTGCCGAGTGACTGAATGAGTGGATAGATAACAAAATAACCGCCATCGCCATTGTCCATTGCGCATTTGCGCCATTTTTAATTTATCTGATTCTTTTTCTTATTTTCTTTCACCAGAACGGTTATTAATACGACTGCCGAGTGCGACTGTTGCGGCTGAGAAGCTGTACCATTAAATGCATGTTGATGTGCCGATGTGCCGTACTATCAATGTCCTTTCTTTGAGACACGACTATGGAAATATGCATTAGATTAAACCATAAAACCACCATGCAAAGTCGCAAGATATTAAATAATAACGTTTTCTTTCGACTTTTCGTGTAATTGTGTGCTCCGTACTTCCATGGACAGCTGTACATGGCATTAGTGCCTACTGCCTTTAAAGTGTGATCACATTTGCACATAATAAAAGGGTAAATATAAAATTGCTAGTATATCAACTATCATATTGAAGTAGGTATGTTAGTTGGTACATGCATGTCAAGGCTCTTGTGTCTTTCAAATACTACTGAACGATGTATTGACAGCAGATACAATTAATTGTTTGATGCGGACAAATTATAAAATTTTGTAGTTTGTGTTTAAGGTCCATATTAACAATTTAAATTAATTGCATAAAATTTGTTTAGTACAATGGCAGTAAAAGAAAAGGATAAACTGATAATCATGACACCCCTGCGAAAAACAAAAGAATTAGACAAGAAAAAGTTGGTGACTTTTCCGATGATGAAGACTTGTCAGACATTGATGACGCAGATATATTCAATGGTATCCGCATACCGGTTGAATTACCTCCAATTAAATCAGCTGAAGAGAATCCTGGGCCTCGCATGGTTATTACAGAAATTGTTGCCAACAACTTTAAAAGTTATTTTGGCGAAGTTACTATTGGGAAATTTCATAAGGTAAGACATCATTTCATGTGTTATCATGTAAGTAATGAGTTATTAGATGTGTTCTTAGGAAAAATCAATACTTAATACAATGCCTGAGAAAAAAGTGAGCTTTTGGTAAGGAAGCAATAACTACATCAATTATGAGCAGAGTTAGGTTTAGGTCGGGATTACACGGCGCGTGGCGCGGCACAAGGAGTTAAAGCGTGTGTATAGCGCGCACGTTTAAAACCGACACGCTGTTAGATTGGATAAGACGCGCCGTGCCAATTTACCTAATGTCAGTATGTAATATTGTGATCATAAATGTTTATTTTTCACTCAAACACACGATTCTAATTCCAACAATACATCGCAACGATTACTCGATTTGCATTCTGATAAAATATTCTTTTTTTCCACAACATCTATGAGGCATCGGTCGATGGTACATTTTTAAAATTGTATTTAGTTAATTAAATATTTAAGCTTGAAATTCTGAATTTTTTTGAATTTTTTACAATTTTTATTGCATTTTAAATTACAAAATTAAAAATATGGTTCGACCGTTTCCTTGTATATATTATGGACAATACGAATATTTTTTCAGAATAAAAATTGTGATAATTGTCGGTACGTACCTTTGGAATTAGAGACAGTAGTTTTTGACAAAAAGACGTGGTGGCGAGGCCCCCTATAAGAAATATTAATATTTCATAAATTAAAAACTAAAAATTGTTTTCAATTTTGATCTATGATACTTAATTTAATTAATTTTAATTTACTTATTCATGATAGATTATGAATATTTAGGTATATCTATACCAAGTAGTGCTTGACTAGTTAGGTTTATCTCCTCTATAGCATTCTATGTATAGTTTTTCATTTAATATTTAAAAAATTTTTTTTGAATTTTGAAATCAACAACAAGTATTAACATTAATACTTCAAACTAATTACAATTCTTTCCAAGTGTCTGTAATATCTATAGGAAGTAGGTGACCAGCAAAACTTTGAATCTTTATCTTAGATTGATACTACTACAGACTTCACAATGTTTGAAAAGGCAAGGCAATGTACATGCAGGGCTATTAATTTAATGCAGTTAAAAACCTTAAAAAATGCACTTAAAAGGCTAAAAGTTGTAGTATAAAATGGTTTAGTTTAATTTTATATTCATATTGATATAAGTAAGTATATGCATACAAGTTTATTTATTTAATAAAAAAAAATTGTATAATGTTTGAATTTTGATTTTGAAGTTGATTGATTCTTTATTAATTCTATTTGCATGAAACACTTTTACAATCTAGCAATTGCCTTATTTTATTGTATCATTATCTTTACCTAACTCGTATACAGCTTGCGTAAAATATAAATTTTACGTATAATATACAGCCTGTGTAAAAAAAATATGTTTCTGAAGATGTTAATTGACTGAATTTGATTAAAATACTAAAGAAAAATATGGCATTAAAAGTCAAATAAAAAAAGACCTAAAAAATTAAAAACTTCAAAAAAATGCAAAATAAAAGTTTCATAAATGGTTACATAAGTCAAATTATGTACCTACTTAGAAAGTTACCTTTCACTATCATTTAAAAAAAAATGCACTTTCCTACAAATTCACAGCCCTGTTTATATGTAATTATTTTAGTACATGTTACGGAAATTATTTCATTTACTTATATAATTGTCTTTAAGATTAACGTTCTTTAAATAACCTTCTAACTCTTTATCACTTGATTTTATTTCAAAATCTTAGTAATGTTTTAAAATGTCCAAAATTTAAATTTTTACGTAGATTAATGGACCATAGTTCTGGTCACCACAACGTGGTATATTACTCTAGTTTAAAATAGTAAGTATATGTTGAATAAAGGACGCAATATATTTTTGTTTCCTTGAATTGTTTTTAAACACTGAAAATAAACTTGATTAACAACTTCAAAAGAAGGGTTTTTGTATGTTTTTAAAAATCAGTATTTACTCATTATGGTACTCGTGATTTCATGAGGATAAAGATCTTCTGTATTTTCCATAAAATGTATTTACTAAAACACAATACAATTTTTCTAGTGTCATATTACCTGAATAAAATAAAGAACTAATATATTTTCACAGTGAGTCCTAGTATTGTCACGTTCCTCAATACAATTCGGCCACCGACTGTTTCTTAACTTAATATAGATAAGAACTATTAAGCAATAACTTAGGCCTCTGGAGAAAATCATTTATATATTTTATTTAAATTTTATTTTGTATATGTTTCTTTAAATGCAATAAATAATTATTATTACATGTAATTATAAGTTTTGTATATACTTACATGTACAAATTATCAAATCATCTTATTATTTTATAGAGTTTAACAAGTATTGTTGGTGCTAATGGTAGTGGAAAGAGTAATGTCATTGATTCTTTACTTTTTGTGTTTGGATACCGGTCTTCAAAAATTAGATCAAAAAAAAGTATCAGTACTCTTACATAAATCAGACAAGCATAAAGATGTTTGCCAATGTTCTGTCACTGTTCATTTTTGTACATATTCAAGATGATGTAATGGTTTTATTTTTATTTTTTTAAATTAATAATTCATTTATTTTTACATTTTTTATTGATTATGTTATAGATCACAGCACAAACCGGATTTGTTCCTATTCCAGGTACTGAAATAAAAATTACACGCACAGCATTTAAAGACAATACATCATTTTATACATAAATGACAAACGAGTTAAGTTTAAGGATATAGCAATTATTTTAAAGAAAATGGAATAGATTTAGTTCATAATAGATTTCTTATTCTTCAGGTAAATTGTATTAAGTATTTAATCAATATTTTCTTTTATAAGACAAAATATAAATATATTTATGTTTATAAATTTAGGGGGAGGTCGAACAAATTGCTATGATGAAACCTAATCTGAAAATGACCATTCAAACCGGGTATGTTAGAATATTTAGAAGATGTTATAGGCACTGTGAGATACAAGGTTAGATTTTATTTAATATTTTGATGTTTGTATATTGTTAATTGATTGATAATTATTAATAAAAATACTTCATACTATACAATAAATAATGTAATGGGTTTAATAACCTAAAAATTAAAAAAAATATACATTATATCTTATTTTATGTAATTTAATTACAAATAAATTTAGAAACCAATAACTAAACTCGAAGAAAGAGTAAAAGATTTATCATTGGAGAAAAATGAAAAAATAAACTCGTTTGAAATTCGTTGCAAAAGAAAGAGAGGAACTTATAGAACCCGTAGAAGCTGTGATTAATTATCTAAAATTAGAAAACCGAATCACTCGATTGAGTAATAAAAATTACCAAAAAGATAGGTTTGTATATTTAAATTTAAATTCTTTAGTAATAATTTATTATTTAATATTGAATTTGTTAAATGTTTATGTATGTTTAATAGATTCGATGTTGAAACAATAATAGAAACTAAAACTGAAACTCAGAATAAGATGAATGATAAAATAAATTCTAATGAAAAGAATAAATACAATTTCTAAGGATAAGAAGCAATTTGAAAAAAAAATACAAGATTTATCTGAGTACGTTGTTTTTACTTTTAAAATACTAGTATAAGTCCTTATTGGCGTATTTTTTAGATTATTACTTTAATGTGCACTGTCATTATTGATTTTATGCATGGTATAATGCAAACAACTTCTGCTAATTGTGTTACCTGGTTGCTTACTAGACTCACTCCACTGGCAGTGTAGTCTGTCCATGTCTACTCTTTAAGAAGGAGGGCATTGTCATGCATGTAGTAAATATACATAGAAAAAATATCACAATCTCCTTACTGCCCACTTTTTTATTGTCTGAAAAACCTTGGTTTAGGGTAATTAAAAAAAAAAAAATTGTAATATTTACAATTATTTATTTGTTTATCCTATGGCTTTATTGTGTATGTTATTGAGTAATAACATATAAATGATGGGCATTTGCTCATTGGTGATGGTATTAATTATGCTATTTTGAATGTTTCTGTTTGTTATAACTTTGACATTTAAAAAAAGCATATGCAGGGATGGCCACGAACAGACTATTATCATCCTCCTTATATTAATAATTATTCTGTTATTCAGTTCTCTAGCAATTTTGCAGTATATATTTTTTTTAATCAATATTAAAGTATAAAATTTAATTATTTGAAAATGTATAAATAATAATAATTTTTTATAATTTAACATTTAAATGTATAATATTATGTCATTTTTAATATTAATATTTTTATTTATTTGTTAGAAAGTTAAAATCCGATCACTTAATATTAAAAAAAAATGAAGAAAAACATAAGAAATGCTTACGTAGAAAAGGTCAATTAAATGATGAATATAACCAGGCAAAAGCGCAGATTACCAAATATGAAAATTCTATAAACAGGAAAAAAAAAGGTAAAAATCAACCCATTAACTGTCTAATTTATTACATTGGCATTTAAAAATTTTGGCTATTTAGTTAACTGTGGGGGAAGTGTATACAATTGAATATTTTTTTAAAAGTACTAATGAGGATTCTGACTACATCACACGTGACCCGCCTACTGTAGCCTTCTACTCTGGATTATATTTAATATGTTTGGTTTTTCTTATTCTCCATCCTCGATTTTCTTAATGTCCATGTTTCTGCTCTGTATGTAATTATAAGGTGTAATAGTGTAATATATGATTGTAACTTTATTTCTCTCAACACAATATATAACAATATATAATATTATTAAGTTTCTTGGAGAAAATATTACATAGTTTTTTAAAGCCATTAAGCTAATAATAAAAACCGGGCTTAAAACCGTTTACCGGTTTTTCACGAAAACCGTTAAAAACCGTAAATTTTGAGAACCCTAAATAGGTTATCTAATTTATCTGCAGTTTGGAAAGCGGATACCGGTAACCGATTAACAAAAGTTTATAAATTCATATCCCAAAAACAATTATCGACATTTCTGAAAATCGTTATTTTAGCCATATCCGGTAACCAGTACAATGAGGAAAAAAAGACTTTGTTCTAATTACCAATTATTTATTTTTATTTCAGTTTATAGTTTTTACACTTTATTTAGTAGAAAAATATTCTTGTTATCAGTAATATTGAAATAATGAATTTATGATATAATTTTACAGAAAATAGTAAATACGTACATGTCATACGGGTAATGCCGTAATGGTATACCGTTTATGCGTATTATAAAATAATATATAGGTAGGTATATTATATTAGATTCTGAGCGGAGCGAGGGAGCTATTGTTTTTACAATGGTGTTTATTTTATTTTTTTTTTCCTTTTATTTTTTTTTTATATCCTGTATACAAAATTTCTTCCAGAAGGAGTGTTTCGATTTCAACATATAGTACCTTATCTTTTAGCAAATTGGATCAAGATGGTACTTTAGAGAGGTCATTTTTCGATTTTCTTAATAGTTATTTAACGCCACGGGAAAGACCACCGAAAATTACAAAAAACGCTAAAAATGGGATTTTAATTTGTAACGCTTTGTTTATCACCATAGAAACGAAAAAAAATATCATATTTTAATATTAATTTAACTTACATGATAAAATAAATAATAACAAAATATAAAATATCCAGACTGACAAACCGTCTCCGCTCAGAATCGTTTTCTTATACGATGATATTATATCAGTGAATTCAAATCTAAACAATAATACAATAATCTTACACAATGACCCACTTGTAATCTACTGTACAGCAGAGAGACATCCACTTACCTGCTTTTT
>JAVSIQ010000376.1:0-17089 GCA_038502775.1 Hippodamia convergens
AATTAATTTTCTCAAACTTTAATATATTTTAATCTGTGGTTTAGGAATTAAGTTAACTTACCGTGACAATAAATGAATTAATCATAAGACATAAGTTACTAAATAATATGGAAAAAATGTAACTCGTTACTTAAGTTAGTCAAAAGTAGAGAAGTTCTTTGAAAAAGTTTAAAAAAATATATATAATTTTAATTCTTATATCTATTTTTATAGTGTTGTTTTATATACTTATATATTAACATATAGATTCCATTATTTGTAATTATTAGGAATTAATTTACTTAAATCGTAAATTATTTTGTAATTATTTATGTGTTTTCAGTCTTATGGTATTGTTACTATATGTTATGTTTTCTATAATATTTAATACTTTTTATAAGGTCATATTATTATGTTGATTTTGATAGTTAGCATGCAATTTTTTTTTCAATGTCTCCCAGTGACGATTCCTTAGATATCCACTGCAGTATACTTATTTGGCCTCAACTCATATAATTTCATTCACTATTTAGTCAATGTTTACATTTATTTTACAATTATTCATATGCCTATTATGATTATCTACTTTGATATAAACTCCATTATGACGCGTTATTTTCACTGTCCGACGGATAGATAAGTGGAAATTGGGACCGTCTGTTAACATTTTTGTTTATTATAATATGATAACAATAAGATATAATACTGTACACACATTGTCAGATACACGAAATAATTATACAGTATACCAGTGGATATTTTAACTAATGTACTGTACTTAAACGTGATTTAGGTAGATTAGTTCATTAAATTTATCAGTTTTTCGTTCGATCCATTAGTGTATTTCATATTTGACATTTAATTTTGTGTTATATATTTTAGTGTACTAAATTGATGATAAATTGATAACGTTTAGATTTGGGTTTGACAGCGAAATTATTTGTTCGATGTGAATAAAAACAAATACACCGAAAAGCACTCCAAACAGTCTGAACAGTAATTACGAACCTAAAACAACAACTAAAACTACCTATTCCAAAAGATTATATCGTTGGAAAAAAAAATATCAGACCGTCCACCCCAATATTCAGTATATATTATTATTCAGGTATTATAATAACGTTTGTATATAAGACGGCCATTTAATTGGGGAAATAAACGAATTCACTAGTATTAGGTACAACGAGTAACGAATGAATTAAAATGTTAGGTACCTACCCACGTTAATAAGCAACTCGACACTAAATAATATTCGTAACGGTTATAAAAAAAATTCATCGCGCACCATTTTTTTTTTGCTCTCTCTGGGCCACATGGAAAAAACAAAATCACTCAACATTATTTTTTTTACTGATTTTTTAGTAAGAGGAATACTACGCATAACAAAAAATAAATATAATAATATTTTTGAGGGTTCAACCAATTGATTGTTTTTAAATATATTGCCTCAATGCACTTTAAGATACCTATAAGTATATAATATACTTATTTATTATCGATCATGTGCACCGCCACGAGAGACAACAAATGGCTGTGCTCCTCTCTGAAATTAAACACATCCATTGCAACGACCTGATCGGCCGCAAACCCATCATTTGCCACATTTTTCTACTCTGCGTTCCCTGGCCGATTTATTGTTATATATAATATTATGTATCACTCTACAGGTTATTGAAAATATACCAGTGCTGTAATGTACACGAAATTCACGTATAGTACAAAGGTTTGGCGACGAAATTCACTGACGGCCTCGTATAACTGTATACTTGTTTACCATTATATTACTGTTGGACCTTGGACGCATACATACTATGTATGCTGTACGTATTGTATACACATTCCCTTAAGTATTCACTGTTTTTAAATATACCTATGTACATAATTAATACTATTAATAGACTTCCCTCTCAACACATAAAGAGTTTATTTACCTAATTCATAAATTATTTGTTATTATTTATGTGTTGTGAGTTTTAATGGTATTGTTAGATATATGTAATGTTTTCTATAATATTTAATACTGAACAATTTTTTATAAGGTCATAATATTATGTTGATTTTGATAGTCATCGTGCAATTTTTTTAAGTCACCCAGTGATTCCCTTAAGTATTCACTGTTTTTGAATACCTATATACATAATTAATACTATTAAGACTTCCCTCTCAACACATAAAGGGTTCCTTAAACGAAGTGCTATGTCGCTTAACCGCTTTTTACGCTGTGTCAACAAAATAGTGGCTCAATATTTACTAATAAAAAAATTTAAATTACGCCTTTTGTTATGTGCGTGACAAGACTACAATATAATATTATTTATTTATTTATTTATTTATTAACGCCGAAGGGATTTTACAGATTGGTATACAGTACATATTTATATAAGATGGATAACTGCATAGATGAAAGTACATAAACTAAGACTAGGTAAATTATAATAATAATTATACATTAGGGTGTAGTATCTCTTAATTGAAATCATCCGGTAAAACACAATACGTCTCGTGAAAAACCAATTGCGTCATGTCAAGACGGCTATATTATGTAATATGGTTTTCCTAAAATGTCAAACTGATGGATAACAGTATTTTTACGAACAATCACTAAACATATTTTAAAGAATCAATATATAGCGAGCCATAAATGAGTGTACCTTAAACGTCCATTAAATTGATCAGTTTTCGTTCGATCCATTAGTGTATTTCATATTTGACATTTTATTTTGTGTTATATATTTTAGTGTACTTAATTGATGATAAATTGATAACGTTTTAGATTTGGGTTTGACAGCGAAATTATTTGTTCAATGTGAATAAAAACATATACACCGAAAAGCACTCCAAACAGTCTGAACAATAATTACGAACCTAAACAACAACTAAAACTACCTATTCCAAAAGATTATATCGTTGGAAAAAAAATATCAGACCGTCCACCCCAATATTCAGTATATATTATTATTCAGGTATTATAATAACGTTTGTATATAAGACGGCCATTTTAATTGGGGAAATAAACGAATTCACTAGTATTAGGTATAACGAGTAACGAAAGAATTAAAATGTTAGGTACCTACCCACGTTAATAAGCAACTCGACACTAAATAATATTCGTAACGGTTATAAAAAAATGTCATCGGCACAACCATTTTTTTTTTTGCTTTCTCTGGGCCACATGGAAAAAAAACAAAATCACTCAACATTATTTTTTTTACTGATTTTTTAGTAAGAGGAATACTACGCATAACAAAAAATAAATATTATAATATTTTTGAGGGTTCAACAAATTGATTTGTTTAAATATATTGCCTCAATTTTTCCGGCACGAGAGACAAAAAAATGGCTGTGCTCCTCTCTGAAATTGAACACATCCATTGCAAAGATCTGATCCGCCGCAAACCCATCATTTGCCCACATTTTTCTACTCTGCGTTCCCTGGCCGATTTATTGTTATATATAATATTATGTATAACTCTACAGGTTATTGAAAAATATACCAGTGCTATAATATAAACGAAATTCACGTATAGTAAAAAGGTTTGGCGACGAAATTCACTGACGGCCTCGTATAACTGTATACTTGTTTATCATTATATTACGGTTGGACCTTGGACGCATACATACAATGTATGCTGTACGTATTGTATACATATACTGTTAGTCCCTAACTTCTTAGAAAATTTCTATACGAATACCCTCTGTCAGTCGTCAGACCTTCGTAATATTAATGGCCACACGTGCAGTTAGGCAATAATAAAATAATATAATAGAATAATATGGTGTGCTATATAATATGGACCACCATAGGAAGTTTGCACATACCTACAAGTCGATAGCGCAGTATTGTGTACATAAATATATTTCGTTTTATCATCTGTTATTCGTTCCTAAGTGGCAAAATGTTTTTTTGCTTGAGATTTCGATCTACCAAACACATAAAAATATTTTAAAGATACGTGAAAAAAAACTCGTTATTTAAGATGGTAAAAGTAACAGAAGATCTTTGAAAAAGTTTAAAAAAAATACTATAATTTTAATCCTTATAATATTATCTATTTTATAGTGTTGTTTACCATAATTACTTATATATTATGTATATTGTATGTCATTAACAAATTGATTCCATTTTTTAAAATTAATAACAATTAATTTACCTAATTCATAAATTATTTGTTATTATTTATGTGTTGTGAGTTTTTAATGGTATTGTTAGATATATGTAATGTTTTCTATAATATTTAATACTGAACAATTTTTTATAAGGTCATAATATTATGTTGATTTTGATAGTCATCGTGCAATTTTTTAAGTCACCCAGTGATTCCCTTAAGTATTCACTGTTTTGAATACCTATATACATAATTAATACTATTAAGACTTCCCTCTCAACACATAAAGGGTTCCTTAAACCGAAGTGCTATGTCGCTTAACCGCTTTTACGCTGTGTCAACAAAATAGTGGCTCAATATTTACTAATTAAAAAATTTAAATTACGCCTTTTGTTATGTGCGTGACAAGACTACAATATAATATTATTTATTTATTTATTTATTATTAACGCCGAAGGGATTTTACAGATTGGTATACAGTACATATTTATATAAGATGGATAACTGCATAGATGAAAGTACATAACTAAGACTAGGTAAATTAATAATAATAATTATACATTAGGGTGTAGTATCTCTTAATTGAAATCATCCGGTAAAACACAATACGTCTCGTGAAAAACCAATTGCGTCATGTCAAGACGGCTATATTATGTAATATGGTTTTCCTAAAATGTCAAACTGATGGATAACAGTATTTTTACGAACAATCACTAAACATATTTTAAAGAATCAATATATAGCGAGCCATAAATGAGTGTACCTAAACGTCCATTAAATTGATCAGTTTTTCGTTCGATCCATTAGTGTATTTCATATTTGACATTTTATTTTGTGTTATATATTTTAGTGTACTTAATTGATGATAAATTGATAACGTTTAGATTTGGGTTTGACAGCGAAATTATTTGTTCAATGTGAATAAAAACATATACACCGAAAAGCACTCCAAACAGTCTGAACAATAATTACGAACCTAAAACAACAACTAAAACTACCTATTCCAAAAGATTATATCGTTGGAAAAAAAATATCAGACCGTCCACCCCAATATTCAGTATATATTATTATTCAGGTATTATAATAACGTTTGTATATAAGACGGCCATTTAATTGGGGAAATAAACGAATTCACTAGTATTAGGTATAACGAGTAACGAAAGAATTAAAATGTTAGGTACCTACCCACGTTAATAAGCAACTCGACACTAAATAATATTCGTAACGGTTATAAAAAAATTTCATCGGCGCACCAATTTTTTTTCTCTGTCTGGGCCACACAGAAAAAACACACATATGCACCCAATACTTGTTTTACTGATATTTTAGTAAGAGGAAAACTACGCATAACAAAAAATAAATATAATAATATTTTTGAGGGAACAACAAATTTATTTGTTTAAATATATTGCCTCAATTTTTCTACTCTGCGTTCCCTGGCCGATTTATTGTTATATATAATATTATGTATCACTCTACAGGTTATTAAAAATATACCAGTGCTTTAATATAAACGAAATTCACGTTTGGCGACGAAATTCACTGACGGCCTCGTATAACTGTATACTTGTTTATCATTATATTACGGTTGGACCTTGACGCATACGTACTATGTACGCTGTACGTATTGTATACATATACCGTTAGTCCCTAACTTCTTAGAAAATATCTATACGAATACCCTCTGTCAGTCGTCAGACCTTCGTAATATTAATGGCCACACGTGCAGTTACGCAATAATAAAATAACATAATAGAATAATATGGTGTGCTATATAATATGGACCACCATAGGAAGTTTGCACGTACCTACAAGTCGATAGCGCAGTATTGTGTACACAAATATATTTCGTTTTATCATCTGTTATTCGTTCCTAAGTGGCAAAATGTTTTTTTGTTTGAGACTTTGATCTACCAAAACACAAAATATATTTTAAAGATACGAGAAAAAAAAATGTGCACGCAGCAGTTTATATTTTTATAATGTTCTTGTTACTGTTGTGCATAGGTCCTGTAGCAGGGCACAAAAATATATTGTGTTGTACGTGATACCCGGTCGACGGGAAAGCTAATATTTTATAGATGTGCCTTTAGACCCATGTCGTTTATCTTGTTGACTGTAAATACTTAGAATTTGGATTATTGTCGCCGTTCTTGAAATTTCGGTATACCTATATCCGGTACCCAATTATTCGACAGACATTGTTTGGCGGCGTTGACAATATAATGTATAATGATTAATGACGATTAATGGCGTCTTATAAAATGTATACCGTTTAGACCCGTATATGGCGCAGGCTACCATTATCCTTATAAGAAGTATCAAGTATATTATATATAAATACATAATAAATACCTAATATAAAACATATCAGCTCGATGATCCTAAATTCTCCATCTACAGTAGTTATATTTCTCGATGAAACCATTTCGGAAAACCTAAATAATAATAATAATAAAATAAATATATAATAATTAGTTTTTTTGTATTATTATCACCTTGTCTATTAGTTTATTTGTGTCAACTATTAAATTATATCATACCATAATGTTTTGATAGCGGGCAACTGCTAATAATTAATTTTTTTTTCTGTTCGTTATTATGTTTTCACAATCTGTACCTGCAGGCACCATACGATTATGAGCTACATAAAACACAAAACGCATGAATAATTCGACTGATGACACTTTCGTCTTTAAATAAATAAATCTATAATTTTTTAAGCATTTAATGTTTTGATGAGCAGAGTAGAGTGGTAGAGTGTTACCCTTAAAAATGTTGTCCATTACTCCACTAATCTAAACTTTAAATGCTTATAAATTATAAGTTATAGTCGATGAAGTACTTGTCCGTAATTTGATATTTATAGATCGAAATACAACAAAAAATATTTTGATTCAAAATATGAAATATAAAATGCAGTGTCATTCAAAAAATCAAAAAATTATGACGATATTGAATATAAAAAATTTGATTCTTTTTCAGATATGTTGTTTTGTCATATATAATATAACATTTTCTAATAAAATATTTTTAAATAGTTAAAACTTTACGAAATAATGAGTGTATGCATTTAAATGGATCACTCTTATATTATATTTTGTATAATAATATGTAGGTATACCGGAATTAAAAGTATATATAAATTGTAATATTGTTGACTATTGACGCGGGTAGATAGTTATTTAATAGATCTCCGAACTGCAACGCTCTAAAACAAAATTACTCGGACTTCATATAGATGCTTACTTGCAAATTATTAATATACTGCGATGATATAATATAATATTATTATTACTATATACAGTCTTGTAAAAAATACTTTTAATTTGTATTCGGAATACATATTCGAATAGTTCTTAAAAAATATTTGAGAATACTGATTATTAAAACTATTTGAATATTATTAGAAATTAGAATACTTTTTTTCACAACTAGTTTTTGTCAGTTTTTGAATGGTTGGTAATTAATAATTATTACAGTTTATTATTTAATAGTTAAAAATACATCTTAATCATAAGTTATTTATAAATTTTGATCACATATGATACGGCCGATACATGTTGTATTCCGTACATTGGTGTTTTTAAAAATAATCAAATCATGGGCAAATATTATATTTCGTTCAAAGAATAAAATTGACGTTCATAATATTTATTTATTATTATTTACGTTCAAACTATTTTTCTGGATTGGAAAAAATTATTTAAAATAGTATTCAAATATACAAAGTATTCGATTAATTTTATTCGAATACTTTACAAAACTGACTATATATACGTTTTACAGCATAAATTCGACGGTATTATATTGCTGCGTGTGCCCAGCTGATATTGCGCTAACAGGTAGTTCTATAACCACTTTAAAAATCCAACTGCATTTAAACTTAATGGACTATAGTTTTGTTGCGATATAGGGCCCGTATCCACCACGTTTCTCCCGCCTTTTCGTTACCGTCCGCGTACCGGACCTATTTTATGTTATATTCGTGATTTATTTTATTTCATACAACTTCTGTGATAATTTATATTTATGTTTATTTTCCCAATATTTTGATAATTCCGCGTTTCAATATTATTGTCAGAAGCCGTTTTCTCGGCAAATGGTGTACGTGGTTTTAGCTATGAATAATTGTTGGTCCTGAAAAGGACCTTTTTATATAAGTGTATGTGCTTTACTGTTCTGACCCGTTGTCTACGGTTCAGAAACTTCAGACATCTTCGAACCCTTCTCGAGGGTTCCGGTCCCTCATGTCGTGGCAGAGTTTCGTTTCTCCTGGTCATTTCTCGGAGTTGAAGACGGCCGAAAAATTCAGTTAGTGAATATTTTTCAGTTATTTCCTCTTCATATCCTGGGACGGCGTCAGCGTTGTTTCCTCAACGAACCAAGTGCTTCCCGTCGAACTGCGAGTGAGCTCCGTGTTCCCACACCGAAAACATCCTTGGCCAAACATTGTGCTATTGATCGTTTTTCTCGGTGTCTTGACGGTTCGAAACGTTGGAGCAGACTGATGCTCTCCGACTCAATTGCACCCGTATTTATACATAATGCGTTGTTGTGCGCGCTCTGTGGTTGGTCGACAGTAGTCGCCGCCCGCCGTCGGGATAACGGCATTACCGCTCGTGGTGGTCAAATCTTAAGCTTAATGGACTACAGTTTTGTTGCGATATAGGGCCCGTATCCACCAAGTTTCTCCGCCTTTTCGTTACCGTCCGCGTACCGGACCTATTTTATGTATATTCGTGATTTATTTTATTTCATACAACTTTCTGTGATAATTTATATTTATGTTCCTTTGCCGTCTCGATCTCGCGTCTCCCATTGACGACGCCATGCCACTCGTCCGGCGACGGGTACGAAGCGGCCGACCAACCGGCCAACGTTATCTTTGCTCACCGCCCTCGACCGACGACACGACGAGCCGAATGGCGACCACACGACACATAGGGCCTTCGCGTATCTCCGCTCGCCCCCCGTCAACCGAATACATGTCCGACGACGTTACCGAACACTCCCTCGATCGCGCGTGCAACGAGCACACCCGATTCCGTCGACCACGCACCGCGTACATTAACTGTTATGTGTTATGCATAGTGTACAATTATAAACGACTCTCGACGCAACGCGTCACAATAAATCAGTGTGTTTACTCAATTCTTCTACCTACGTAAAACCTGTGTACCCATACCTTCTGCAACGGAGTCAAACACAAAACGTATGCTGGCTACTGAAGTTGACCACACTGCAACATGGCATCCCAAAATGACTTGCCCCTTTTACTGATTTTTTGATGTGTAAACATCTATGCTATCGGTTTGTAGTACGACCTTCTTGGGGAATCGAGCGTCAGGTATAAGTCATGTAGATGTGAATGCTTGAGTGTGTGTGTGTGTGACGGTCGTCGCGCAGGCTACCAAACATACGCGGCGCGGAGACGGCGGACGTCACGCGCGTAGAAGGGATTGTCGGGTGGAGTGGGGTGGCAATTCGTACGGTGTGCTGCCAACATATTATTAATTAATTATTATTCTCGTGAATCCGTGTTAATATCGTATAATAATATTATTATACACTACGAATGCCCGTGCGGACACGTTTTGTGCGTCGTCGTCGTCGTCGTGTCTGTACGAGGTATTACTATATTATATTACTATATTATTACGAGGTATTGAGTAACTCAAAAACCACTTACTGTGGTTCATCAATTGAAAAGGTAATAAGTAATACTTTTTGATTTAATTTAATTAAATATAATTTACAGTCAAGAACGCCGAAAATACCCACGTATCTTTATTCATTATTATGCGTTTATGCTCGCGCACGCACGGAAATCGGAAAGTACGGTGTATTTAAAATATTGAGTATAATACGCGTCTTAGGTTAATCGTATTATTCATTTTATACCTATTCATATATTGTTATTTTTTATTTTATTATTTCAATTTTCAATAATATCAATACTACCGTACACCTCTTATATTTTAATTTTGTATTGCGATTTGTGATCGAATATTACTTTTTCGATGGAATGTATAGGTATGCTACGTATACCTAATACATACAATTCGTAATATAACAACGGGAAATACATTTATTATGCTATAGCTATACTATCAGTCTATATAGTATCAGACTGCACTTTTATAAATTACTATAAAAGCTATTATTTTCTATGGATAATTATTACGGAAATATGATATTTATATTATATTTATTAACCTGAATAATTAAATAATCATTAAGTTAGTTAACGATAAGTTGTCTTTAAACAATAAACATTTTAACGTTAATATGAAATAATATTCCCGAAAAAACAGATAATCTACATATTTAAAGGTGCCTACCGACGCTACCGTTTTTCTACATTTAAACAATTTAAACGAAAGACACGTCAGGTTACTTTTATTGTTGTCTACTGTTGCGAACAATTACAATAGGTACCCGTGATGTATTATATTATAATATAATATAATATTTTGCATTTATAATAAAATAATGACTTAACATACTTCTCATATAACGACACCAAACATGGACATTGAATATCGCCAAACAACAGGTCTAACAGTGACTTCAAGACCGATTGGAGACTTATGTGCAGCCGAATGTATATTACTGAACGGGCAGAAAGTTCTTTCTGTCGTCGTCTATATATCGCCCAACCAATATATAAACGATATCGTAAAATACTTGCACTTAGTTCTACTTCCATACACTCCGGAGGAGCTGCAGAACTTGGAGAGATTACGACAAAATGCCATGATACTGGGAGGCGACTTCAACATCAACTTTTCATCAAATGAGGCACAACCACTGATTTCGTTTTTAGAAAATAAATTAAATTTAAAGATGAATAACGCTCGAAATTTCCGAGTACCAACTACAAAAACTACACTAGACGGTGTGTTTCTCGCGATTTTTAAAAGCTATACAATCAGAAATTTATATATACTTATTTCAGCTACCATAAACCGATAATTACATGTATAAAAGATATTGAAGAAATATAAATTAAGAGACCGCGATCTTGTATGATTTATTGTTACCTTATTATACAAATTCCACTCAAACCATGACATTATATTCCCCAATCAAAGTCGCACTACAGCTAAGATGTTTACACATCATTCGTGAGTAAAAAGGCACTCATTCATATTTAATTATAAGTATATTAAGTATTTATAATAATAATAATAATAATAATTATTAATAAAAATGTTTGAAATTTAACTAATTTTTAAATGATCTGGATAACTATAGGAAGGAAATTAACGCACTTGCCAAACGTAAAACATATATACAGGGTGTTCCAAATTTCATGTGACAGCAGATTTCAGCATGATCTACTTAAATTAGAAAAAAATGACCTATGTGAAAACCTCTTTGAATCATATACTCTAAACTAATTTGATATTAATTATTTTTTTTATTAATTAAAAAGGGGAGATTTTAGGGGTAACTTTTAAAATTCAAATGGGAACCTATATTTTTGAAATATGATTCATATAGGATTTTTTTTTAACGAATTTTGACGTATCATTCATAATTATGGGTTGATAATTAAAGAAGTTATTTACATTAGAATTTTGTATTTAATTTGTAAAAATGCCATCAATGAATAATAATAATAATATACTTAGTGCTTCTGTTATACGCCGATTCATTGTTGTACCTACAAGTTACAACCTTAATAATCTGTACGTTATCTAACTACCAATTTACTAGTAATAAAACGTGTATTTGGTATCTTAATTTCATTTTATATTACATAGGTCAAATCACATTATTCTATTGATAATAAAAAAAAAAAACAACGCATTTGATAATAATATACCATATACATTATGTATATTGGATATTGTACTATTTATAAATTTATAATCAATGCTATGGAACGGGTTTTGTCTCCTCAATAATTTTACATAATATTTACTATTTATAATATAAAATTAGAAATAAATATAATTCAGTTGACAAATAGTCAATAGTTGATTACCTATACCAAATTGTTGTATAAATGTTATCATACAGCATACAATTGTTTAAAATGTATACAAATAGGTTAGGTACCTATCTGTATTTTTGACTAATGTAGGTGCCTGTTCATATTTTTAAATTTATATAATAAAGAATAACCAAGGCTAGGAACTTAAAAATATGCGGTAAAAATTTGAAAAGTATGAAAAAATATGCAATTTATTGAATAAAATACTTTTAAATACAAAATTTTAAAATTTAAATTAGGTAGGTATCTGAAAAAAAAATTAACACTGTACACTTATGTATTTAATTACCTACGATTTTACAATTTATTTATATCATGGTACAAAATATTAATCCAGTGGTAAATTTGAAGAAAAATAAATACCAGCCGGTCAGAGGTCACTATTACAAGTTCTCAGTACTATAGAGATTATAATATTATTTTTAGGAGCAATAGTAATAGCCGTTGATGAATTCATTTATTTTGTCAAACTAAATAAAAGTATAAATTTCTAAAAAAAAATTGTTAAACATTAAACGTTAAATCTATGATATTATATGCATATAATTAATGTTCTTAAACCTTAAACATGCAAATTTGTGCAAAAAATCACCAAATATTCAAAATTATGCAATAAATATTTTTGTATTTGTAATATACGTACTATGAATCAAATTTGTATCGAATCAGATTTTCAATATGCACTTTCTAAACAAATATGCTTAAAGTTCCGAGCCTTGGTAATAACTAATAACATACTTACATACCTATTACCTATACTTTTATATTTTGTTTGAATCAACTTAATATTAGATATAACATTTCTAAACACTGCAAAATGACAACATTCATTTCAAAAACTTGTGTGATTAAACCTCGCGTTCAACATAATGCTGAATGATGCATATAAAATCAAACAGATTTTGAAAGAACATCACCTTTTCGCAACATAAAGATATGATCAATCCAATATTAAATTATAATAACTAGGGCTTGTATGTTGTTATATTAATTAAAAGTTATTAAAGACTAAAGGTTATGGCTAGACTTAGAGACTTAAAAGCTTTAAACACAAACATATACGCATAAAAATGTGTGCAAATATGTATGCACTAGAAAAAGACAATTTTGACTGAATTTATTAAAAATGTATTTAATTGTTATTAATGTATTACCAAGTTTTCCTTTTTTAAATAATTGTACCTATTGCTATAATGCTTATGACCAAAAAAAAAAAAACGATAGGCTGATAGGAGTGGTAAACATATGTGTCATGGAGCGCATGTCATCATCACATAGAAGCGAGCCTGGGAGTCACACAATATTTATACAACATTGGTAAAATACATCACTTTTGTGTAAATAATTTAATTTTTAAACTAAATTTTTATGAAATTTTTTGTGCTCTAATAAGTAAAAACCTTATAACCTTATTAATTAATTATAACAACATCAAAGTCCCAATCATGACATCAAACATAATCATCAAGTATTTTAAATATGTCAATTGCATTAGTAAAAAATTATTGTAATATATTCTGAGTGGTGAATAAGGTTAGGTTTTAGACCAGGATTGAATATTTTTTAGAAGCATTTTCCGTCTGGATTTAGGGCAATTTTAAAACTTATAATTTAATGTTAAAAAATGTATAGATTTGAAATGCGTACAATTTTGATAAGAAAGGATTAACATTCACTGATATAAAGACAAAGAATTGTTGAACCATTTAGTTCATTTTAGTATATTAAAATTAGCAAGGGATCAAGATATGCATGATAAAATGAATTTTAAAGCAAATTCATTATTTCCGAAAGACTATCCATTTTAAAACTTAATTTAGTATCAATAAATGTAAATATATTTGAAATGTGTACAATTTTGATATGTAAGGATCAATATTTACAAATAAAATGTTACATAATTGTTTTTAGTAAATTGTATCATACTAAAATGATTGAGCTGTCAAGCTATGTATGGTAAACTAAATTTAAAAGCAAACTCATTATTCGTTAATATCTAATATAGGTAGGTATCTAAAGAAATGTAGAGCTTATAAAAGTCAGCAGTTTAATAAATGCCTAATAAAAACATACTTCACAATTCAAACTTAGTGAACATTATTCGTACAAGAGGTTCAATCGAATAATAAATTATATGTATATTTACTATTTAGCTATATTTATTACATTATTAAATGAGACTAATGTTTAAGCAAATTACTTAAAAAAATAGGTATGTAAAAGTATTCATATGCTCAAATTGGTTCAAAATAGTTGGTTTTGTGCAAATAACCTTGTAAAATATAACTAAAGTTTATACCTAAGTCTTTAAAAAGTTATATCAATATGACAATATAGGTACCAACTAAATGTTTAAAACACTCGCAATATTTTATTTGCAATAAGTTATATGCTCTCAATACAATATGATTATGATTGCCATTTTAAACTTGCAGAATTTTAGTCCATGCCAGAGGTTTAAATGAGGTAAATCGTCTTCTAAATTGTATTCGTTTCTATATTTAATACACTATTAAATGCGACCAATGTTTAAACAAATTAGTAGAAAATAATTATAAGGCATTCATAAGCCCTTAAAATGATTGCTTTTGTATGAATAACCTTGTAAAATATTACTGCATTAAAGTTCAAGTCAAAAAGTTATAAATTCTACAATTTTATTAACACAAACCAACAAAAAACCATACATGTAAATATTTATTAAGTAAATTATTGCTCATGAGTCATGAGTCAGGAATTAAAGTAAAATAATATTAAATACATTAGCAAATCTAGATATTTAGGTGCTGAAATATGCTGAATTATTCCACTTTATAGTAAAAATATATCAGACATCACAATGACACAATAATATGAATAATATGGAGAATATAATTTCATAAAAAAAATGATGTCACGTTTGAAATCTTAGGAATAATGACTTTTAGAGAAATTAAACATTGCTTTTCCATAATAATTTACCATACATAACATTAAACTTTTTAAAGAAAATTAATAATATCCAATAAAATGTTTAGTTTAAATTTATGGGCTAAATAAAAATGAAATAAACAAAGAATACACATAGAATTGTGATGAAAAAGCGAATTTGAAATTTGAAATCCTAGATAGGTACAAATGAACAATGACTTTTAGAGAAATTGAAGAATATTTGAGAATAACGGGGAGAATAATGATAACTATGGTTCAACTTGTCTACATTACAAGAATTTTAAAAATATTTTAATTGTTTAGAAATAATTACTCATGAGTCACGAGTCAGGAATTAAAGTAAAATAATGTTAAATAGGTACATTAGAAAATCTAGATACTTGTAAATAAATAAAAATTACCCATTAAATTGTGATGAATATGCTAATTTCAAATTTGAAATCTTAGATAAGTACAAAATGTACAATGTAATAATTATAGATTAATAAATGTATAATAAGTAGATCTTAGTGGCCATTAAAAATCTCACAAGGTATAATCTACATTTCAAGAATTTAAGAAAAATGTTAATTCTTTAGATTTAAAATTTCAATATCATAAGATTAATAGTTGAAATTTAAAGAATTATTAGTCTCAAAACCTCCAATAAATATTAGGGTTAAAACAATCTCTTATCTAATGATATAAAAATGTATATTGTTTAATGTAAAGGTAATCAATAAATGTATTAACATTACCACTCAGAATATAAAACTGGATTAAGCATTCTATATTCACATACCAACTACCGATATAATTAAATATGATTATTGTATTCAGTGGCATATTTTGTAATTTGGTACCTTTTTCGGCCGGAACATAAAGGATTTATAGTAGGTACTGTAAGAATTACAGCTCAAGAATGAAAGAAATTTTACACTCAGAGAAAAAACAAAAATACAATAATAGGTACATACTATTAAGTCTTCGATATGTATCTTGCGTTAGTATATTGTTATACTATCGTAATTAATATGACATTGAAGGCATTAACAAATTGATAAATAATTAAACTATAGGTGAATAACATTCTCAAATTTTAAATAATGATGGTAATGAATAAAAATATAATTTTAACAAGAAAAATAAAGTACCTTTTAAGTGTAAGTAGATAAATATACCAAATTATCGAAATTACATCTTATGATGTCAGTTTAAAACGAATGCAAATATTTCCAAACAATAACAAGTAGTTAACAAAAATTCAAGCGCACTAACTACCATGACTTATAAAAACAACTAGATTGAAATAATGAATTAATTCATGATATGTATTTTAATATAATTTAACTTTTAAGTTTTAAGTGTTTTAACTGTCTTAAAAAAATTATGAAGTAAAGTGACAAGTGTTATCAATTATCAGGTTATCAAATATTAACCACATGTTAGAAACATTTCGGTAAACATCACGGTTCTATGGTTATAGATATCAATAACCGTGATCATCATTGATAAAAAAAAATTGATAGTACAAAACACTATTATCACGGTCTTTGATTATATTTATTATTATCTAAAATTCTAAGCACCCATCCTCATCGATTCTCAGATAAGAAATGCAATTAGGACATCATAAATAAAAATAATCTGTTATATTGGTTATAATATCAAACAGTATACGGATATACGTTTTGTTTTGTACTGACTACTGTATACTGTAATAAATTGATAATTCGATACCTAGATTATTAAGGTCGTACAACAGAAGCACTTTTATTATTACTGTTGATATTTTATAAATTAACACAAATATTCAGATGTCCATAGCTCCTTCAATTTTTAACACATTAATGTAAGCGACCCGTCAAAATTCATAGAAAATTAAACTGCGCAAAAATCATATTTCAAAAATATAGGTTCCCATTTGAATTTTAAAAGTTGACCCTCGAACCCCCCAATCCTAATTAATAAAAAAAATATTTAATATCAAATTAATTTTGATATATGATTCAAAAAGGTTTTCACATAGGTCATTTTCCCTAATTTAATATATAATGGTGAAATATGCTGTCACATGAAATTTGGAACA